>WNWK01006077.1:0-60000 GCA_009830355.1 Cherax destructor | reverse complement strand
GAGACAGATTTTCCAGGTATTTTTCATGTGTATTATATCATTAAATTTGCAGGCATAATAAAGTTGTTTGGAGTGTCTTATCAGATTGGCATTATAATCAAAGAAAGCATTATATCAGACTGTCAAACACTGACATACATGTATATCATTTGCTCTGATCCTTCAACACAAGTTATCTGTTTTTCGTGTTTTCTTTTTATCTATAGATCTGAGGACGGTATTCGTAAAACATGGGATACCTAGTTTCATAGGTATCCCATGATATTGCAGATTCGTTATCTGTGGTTCGGTTATCCATGGTTTACCATGGCCAGAAAATAAGCCTTAATTTTGCTTAATAATGGAACCAAAGTACAAAAGTAGTGGTGGTGGTCTTAATTTAGCTTAATAATGACCACAAAGCACAGTAGTAGTGATGGTGGTGTTAATTTAGCTTAATAATGACCACAAAGTACAGTTGTAGTGATGGTGGTGTTAATTTAGCTTAACCCTTTGACTGTTGGAGGCCCCATTCTGAAACTGTCATTCTATGTCTTTTTTTTGGGAAAAAAACAAATAATTATTTTTTCCTATGAAATGATAGAGAATCTTTTCCCGATGGTAATGACACCAAAAGTACGAAATTTGATGGAAAACTTACGAAATTACTCTCTTGCAAAGTTAGCGATGTCAGCGATATATACGCATCGGCAATTTTGCCGACTTTGAGCCCTATTTTCGGCCAATTCCATTGCTACAGTCGACCAAACTCATAGCTATTTCTTTAGAACTCCATTTGTTCTATCGATTGAGTACAAGAAACCACCAATTTACCGATTTCAACTACCCAATAAAGTGGTCAGAAATTGGCAATTTTGCCAATTTCATGCAATTTCAAAATAGGGTCCAGAATAAAAAATGCAGACATTCCTGGCACTAAAATAAGATGTTATCTATTCATTAACCACGTCTTTAGGCCCCTCTTGCTTTCTATTTTGATTTTTTATTCACAAAAAATAGAAGATTTACCGTTATGCAGACTATTGCATTATTGGAAAAATAGTATAAATAATATCTGTGCACTTGTGAAAGAATATTAGACTCACCAGTTGATGTGTATTGGACGCGTGGCATGATTTGTTTACTCTTGAACATTGGCAAAAATTGAACATTTCCGCTACTTTGAGCTCAATTTCAAGATCGTTTTCATCATGAATCTAATCAAAATCATCTCTATTCCTGTAATATGTTTTCCATTCTATCAAATGAGACCACAAAAAAGAGAATACAACCATAAATACTATACGAAAATACACCTCAAAGTCGGCGTTTTTAATCCAAAAACATTGTCGGAGTTTTTTTTTTCTCATTATGCACTGCGTGCTGCTGGATTTTTTTTATACCGCGCACACTGACCACACAGACCCATTCTCTCATATGTGGGCCTACCAGCTTTCTCCCGTTTGATTTGAGGCCACTAGAATTTGTGAGTATACAGTGGTCCCTCGGTTTTCGTGCATCTCCAAACTCGAACATTTATGTAAGTGTATTTTCGTAAGTGCTGTTGCAAGTGTATTTTTGGGGGTCTGAAATAGACTAACCTACGTGACATTATTTCTTAAGGAAGTAAATTCGTTCGGTAATGGCACTTGAGCAGCATTCTGGAACGAATTTTCGGCGAAAACCGAGGGACCACTGTATATACGTCCGAAACACTGGCTCGTAAGACATATATATACGACCGAAACAGTCAAAGGGTTAATAATAACCACAAAGCACAGTAGCAGTGATGGTGGTCTTAATTTAGCTTAATAATGACCACAAAGCACAAAAGTAGTATACCTGGAAAGGGTTTCGGGGGTCAACGCCGCCGTGGCCCAGTCTGAGACCAGACCTCGTGGTGGATCAGGGTCTGATCAACCAGGCTGTTACTGCTGGCCTCACACAGACTGACGTACGAACCACAGCCTGGCTGGTCAGGTACTAACTTTAGGTGCCTGTCCAGTGCCTTCTTGAAGACAGCCAGTGGTCTATTGGTAATCCCCCTTATGTATGCTGGGAGGCAGTTGAACAGTCTTGGGCCCCAGACACTTATGGTGTCTCTCAGTGTACTCGTGGCACCCATGCTTTTCATTGGGAGAATGTTGCATCTCCTGCTGAGTCTTTTGCTTTCATAGGGAGTGATTTTCATGTACAAGTTTGATACTAATCCCTCTAGAATTTTCCAAGTGTATATTATCATGTATCTCTCTCACCTGCACTCCAGGGAATACAAATCAAGGGACTTCAACCGTTCCCAGGAATTTAGGTACCTTATCATACTTATGTGTGTGCCGTGAAAGTTTTTTGTACACTCTCCAGGTCACCAATGTCGCCAGCCTTGAAGGGGGCAGTTAATGTACAGCAGTATTCCAGCCTAAAGAGAACAAGCAATTTGAAGAGAATCATCCCTAGTTTTGAAGGTTCTCATTATCCATCCTATCATTTTCCTAGCAGATGTGGTAGATACATTGTTATGGTCTTTGAAGGCGAGATCCTCTGACATTATCAATCCCAGGTCCTTCACATTACTTTTTTGCTCTATTTTATGAAAATAATTTGTTGTATACCCTGATACAGTTTTAATTTCCTCAAGTTTTCCATATCTGAATAGTTGAAATTTCTCTTCATTGAACAGGAAGGAGATATACTATTTCTACTGAACACGAGTTGAAAAAGTTCCTCAGAGATTCCGGCCTCACTGAACTGGAATAATGTAGTTTGTACCCATTTTCCGCGATTAGTGTTATTAAACAACAATTCTTTATCAGTTTAATCTCTACAAACCCTAGTTATTCACTTCAATTGTCAATCTGACAGCAGTAAATTGTCAAATTTAACTTAGTGCTATACTTTAAAAAAAAAAAAAAAAAAAAAAACTATTTTTTTATTGTACTGTATTGTGCAGTATTTACCTTATTACTGCCTTATTTTTTGCAGTATTTACATTATTACTGCCTTATTTTTTGCCAATTTTATACACTTTTAACCCTTTCAGGGTCCAAGGCCATTTTTGGAAGGGGTGCACCAGTGTCCAAGAATTTTCAAAAAAAAAAATTCTAATTTTTTCTTATGAAATGGTAGAGAATCTTTTTCTGAAGGTAATAAAACAAAAAGTACGAAATTTAATGGAAAATTGACGAAATTATGCTCTCGCAAATTTTGATGTGTCAGCGATATTTACGCATCGGCGATTTTGCCGACTTTGACTCCCATTTTAGGCCAATTACATTATTCCAGTCGACCAAATTCTTAGCTATTTCACTAGTATTACTTCTATTCTATCGATTGAGCACAAGAAATCGCCCAGTTACGTTTTCAGTCTTTACAAATGAATTCCATTTTTATTTTTTATTCACATAATGAATTTTTATTCAAACCAAAAAATGGAAGATTTACTGTTATGCAATATTGTAATAATTGTACAAATAATATCACCACATTTGTGAACGTATATTAGACCCACCAGCTGGTGCGTATTAGACGTGTGAGGTCATTTGTTTACTCTTGAACATTGGTAAAAATTTAACATTTCCACTATTTTGAGCTCAGTTTCAAGCCATTTCCAGTACTAAAACCAATCAAAATCATCTCTATATCTGTAATATATCTTCCATTCTACCAAATGAGACCAAGAAATCGCAAATACAGTGGTCCCTCGGTTTTCGTGCATCTCCAAACTCGAACATTTATGTAAGTATATTTTCGTAAGTGCTGTTGCAAGTATATTTTTGGGGGTCTGAAATAGACTAACCTACATGACATTATTTCTTAAGGAAGTAAATTCGTTCGGTAATGGCACTTGAGCAGCATTCTGGAACGATTTTTCGGCAAAAACCGAGGGACCACTGTACAGTGGTCCCTCATCATTGTGGTAAATTGTTTGACTTATTTTGTATTCTTGTATTAGAAGCAACTACCTCATTGTATATGTGACTTATTTTATATTTCTTGTATTAGAAACAACTACCAAATAATTGCAATTATTTGCTTATATTTTTTAAATACATATTTACCATTAGCCATTTTCAAACCTTAACTATATATAGTATTAGTAATCACTTAATTTGCTTAAAATTTGATCAAAACCATTTTTACTATTAGTTCATTTTACTTTGTGCAATTAATCTCTATATTCTCTTAAAATAGTTCTTTACATTCATTTACCTCTTATTGCCTTTTATAAATTCTAAAGTTTCAACCAGTACAATACTGAATCCAAATAATTGTCCAAAACAATTTAATACTAGTCATAGTAATTATTCCAACCATTCATTACCCAGTTCAATTAGTAAATCATCAACATTGTACAAATATCCTATATCTCTGTGAACAATTGTTCAAAATTGTAATAATCCAATAGTTAGTAAGAATTTAATCTAGTACCATATTATTAAGTTTAGCATAATCCATTGTTCTCAAGTCTAGTTATAGAATCACACTAAATCTTATGATTACAGGCATTGATCCTGACATCAACCTATTATTAAATGACTTACATGATTCCAACAGCAACTGTAACTATTACACAGCAGATCAAGCAAAGACATTACTCAGAGCCAACAATAATATAACTATCTTCAATTACAATGTTAGATCTTTGAGCAAACATTATGATGACCTCACAGCACTACTCCAATCCCTACAGACCAATATGTCAATCATCACACTCACTGAGACCTGGCTAAAGCCTGGTACTACAGATGTCTATGCCATCCCAGGTTACACAGCCATTCACAACTGTAGGACAGATCAGCGAGGGGGTGGAATAGCTATATATTACTCGGATCAACTTGAATGTATCAATAACTCTTGCACAAGGGATGAGCATGGAGAATATATTATAGCTAAATTTAAATCAAAAGACCTGCAAAAACCCTTCACAGTGATAAACATCTACAGATTACCACAGTCAAACATTCACCACTTTAGTGAAAAACTAGGAAACTTGATAACTGATGCACACGTTGAACAAAGACCATTTGCTGCTCACAGGAGATTTCAACATAAATCTCCTACATGACCAGGACCCACAGGTAACCGAATTCACAAACACTATGAGCAACTGCTTGTTACTACCAACAATATCAAAACCTACAAGAATCTCTGAGACTAGTATCTCATTATTAGACCACATCTGGACTAACACTATATCCCCTCTAAAATCAGGCATAATCACAGACAACAACACAGATCACTACCCTACCTTTCTCATAACCAACCTAGGTAAATTGCCCCATGATATTACAAAAGTTACCTTCAGACTACATAACGAGTCAGCTGTTAATAACTTTATAACAGCTATGACTAACATAGACTGGCATAATGAGTTAGAAACATATTCAGATACTAACTGGAGTCTACCTGGAGAGAATTCCAGGGGTCAACGCCCCTGCGGCCCGGTCCGTGACCAGGCCTCCTGTTGGACCAGAGCCTGATCAACCAGGCTGTTATTGCTGGCCGCAAGCAGTCCAACGTACGAATCACAACCCGGCTGGTCAGGTACCGACTTTAGGTGCCTGTCCAGTGCCTGCTTGAAGACAGCCAGGGGTTTGTTGGTAATCCCCTTGATGTATGCTGGGAGGCAGTTGAACAATCTTGGGCCCCTGACACTTATTGTGTTGTCCCTCAACGTGCTAGTGGCACCCCTGCTCTTCATTGGGGGGATGTTACATCGCCTGCCGAGTCTTTTGCTTTCGTAGGGAGTGATTTTTGTGTGCAAGTTTGGTACTAAGCCCTCGAGAATTTTCCATGTGTATATAATAATGTATCTCTCCCGCCTGCATTCTAGAGAGTACAGGTTTAGGAACTTCAAGCGTTCCCAGTAGTTGAGGTGGTTTATCGCACTTATGCGTGCGTTGAAGGTTCTCTGCACATTTTCAAGGTCAGCAATTTCACCCGCCTTGAAAGGTGCCGTTAGTGTGCAGCAATATTCTAGCCTAGATAGAACAAGCGATCTGTAAAGTGTCAACATGGGCTTGGCATCCCTGGTTTTGAAGGTTCTCATTATCCATCCTGTCATTTTTCGAGCAGATGCAATTGCTACTTTGTTATGGTCCTTGAAGGTGAGATCCTCTGACATGATCACTCCCAGGTCTTTGACATTAGTTTTTCGCTCTATTGTGTGGTTGGAATTAGTTTTGTACTCCTAAGAGATTTTAATTTCTTCACGTTTTCCGTATCTGAGTAGTAATTGAAATTTCTCATCATTGAACTTCATATTGTTTTCTGCAGCCCATTTAAAGATTTGGTTTATGTCTGCTTGGAGTCTAGCCGTGTCTTCAACGGTGGACACTGTCATACAGATTCGGGTGCATCAAGAATTTCCTTAAAAAAAAAACCACCTCTATAACAAACATTGCCCTAAAAAAACTAAACAGATCACAGATAAGAGACTTAACAATCCCTGGCTAACACCCAGCATCCTTAAATCCATTAACAAAAGGCACCAATATGAAAAACAATACAGAAGGGGTCTAATAACCAGAGAACAATCCAAACGCTACTCATCAATCCTTACCAGCCTGATAAGAAGGTCCAAAAAATTGTATTATGAGAACAGACTCCAGAACATAAAAGGTTATATGAAAAAGACCTGGAAAACTCTATCTGCAATTCTAGGAAATAAAAAGATATCCAAGAACAATACCATCAAATTATCAAAAACAAATGAACCCCTACTCTCACCAACTGAGACAGCAAACAGACTTAATGTTTTCTTCTCCACCATAGGAAAGAATCTAGTGACTAAAATCCCAAGCTCGAACACCCGTCCAACAGATTACCTCACCAACACCTACCCTAATACACTATTCCTAGCTCCTACCAACTCAATTGAAGTCTCGCTCATAATCAACACCCTTAAAAACAAGGCAGGAGACATAAACAGCTTACCACCTTTTATGTACAAAAAAGCTTCACAGGTACTGTCACCAATTATAGCAACACTATTCAATAAATCCATTGAAACCTCTACCTTCCCAACAATTCTCAAAATGGCTACGGTCACCCCGATCCACAAAGGAGGTGATCAAACAGACTTGAATAATTATAGACCAATTTCTAATTTACCACTGCTTTCTAAAATCTTCGAAAAATTAATTCATAGACAGATCTATTCCTACCTCGTCTCACACAACATACTCAACCCCTGTCAATTTGGATTCAGGACCAACAAGAGCACAAACGATGCTATTATGCACATGCTAGAGTTAATATACACCGCACTTGAGAAGAAAGAAGTCCCACTGGGAACTTCATTGATCTACGCAAAGCTTTTGATACAGTCGACCATGATTTACTGCACACAAAATTAGCACACTATGGTATAAGAGGGCACTCACTCAACTACCTAAAGTCATACCTTAGTAACATAAGCCAATACGTATACACAAATGAAGCGAACTCTTCCACACAACAAATTACAGTCAGAGTCCCTCAAGGAAGTGTCCTGGGGCCACTCCTATTCCTCATTTACATAAACGACCTACCGAATGCATCACAACTACTCAAACTCATATTATTTGCAGATGACACAACATATGTCTTTTCTCACCCAAATCCAGTCATACTGGCCAACACTGTTAATGCCGAATTACAGAAAATATCAACATGGATGACGACTAACAAGCTTACTCTCAATACTGACAAGACCTACTTCATACAGTTTGGAAACAAAGCCACAAATGTTCCACTTAACATAAGCTCAATGGTTCCCCTATCACAAGACTCACAGAGGGAAAATTCCTAGGAATCCACCTTGACAGTAGCCTTAAATTCCAAACACACATACAACAAATTTCCAAGAAAATCTCAAAGACAGTAGGCATATTATCAAAGATACACTACTATGTGCCTCAATCAGCTCTCCTTGCACTATATCACTCACTCATCTACCCTTATCTCACCTATGAAATCTGTGCATGGGGATCAACAAAAGTAAATCACTCTAGCATGTGTATAATGGCATCATTTGTGCTCTTGTTGGTCCTAAATCCAAACTGACAGAGGTTTAGTACGTTGTGTGAGACGAGGTAGGAATAGATCTGTCTATGAATTAATTTTTCGAAGATTTTAGAAAGCAGTGGTAAATTAGATATTGGTCTATAATTATTCAAGTCTGTTTGATCACCTCCTTTATGTATCAGGGTGACCCTTGCTATTTTAAGAATTGCTGGGAAGGTAGAGGTTTCAATGGATTTTTTAAAGTGTGTTGCAATAATTGGTGACAGTACCTGTGAAGCTTTTTTTGTACATAAAAGGTGGTAAGCTGTTTATGTCTCCTGTCTTGTTTTTAAGGGTGTTGATTATGAGCGAGACTTCTATTGGGTTGGTAGGAGCTAGGAATAGTGAATGCCATGGAATGTCAGTGGCTCTCCTTGCACTTCAGTTTATGATTGTAACTACAAAATCTATGTAAAATTGCGATGAAATAAAATTTGTTTGTTTGATTTGAGTGGCCCATTTGAAGATTTGTTTGATGTTTGCTTGGAGTCTTGCAGTGTCTTTGATGGAAGACACTGTCATGGTAATTCGGGTGTCATCAGCAAAGGAAGACACGGAGCTATGGCTTACATCTCTGTCTATGTCAGATATGATGATGAGGAATAGAATGGGAGCGAGTCCTGTGCCTTGTGGAACAGAGCTTTTCAATGCAGCTGCCTTGGACTTTACTCTGTTTACTATTACTCTTTGTGTTCTATTTGTTAGGAAGTTATAGATCCATCTACCAACTTTGCCTGTTATTCCTTTATCATGCATTTTGTGAATATTACACCGTGGTCACACTTGTCAAAGACTTTTGCAAAGTCTGTGTACAGTGGACCCCCGAGTTACGAACACCCCGGAAATCGTACAATTATGTAAGTACAGTGGACCCCCAAGTAACATAAAAACTTCATTCCAGAAGCCTGCTCAAGTGCCATTACTGAACGAATTTACTCCCTTAAGGAATAATGTCACGTAGGTTAGTCTATTTCAGACCCCCAAAAATACACTTCCACAAGCACTTACAATATTATACTTACATAATTGTACGATTTCCGGGGTGTTCGTTAATCGGGGGTCCACTGTATTTTGTTTATCCTCTATAGCATCCAGGACCTTGTCATAGTGGTCCAGTAGCTGGGACAGGCAGGAGTGACCTGCTTTAAACCCGTGTTGCCCTGGGTTATGTAACTGATGGATATCTAAGTGGTTGGCGATCTTGCTTCTTACAACCTTATCAAAGATTTTTATGATATGGGATGTTAGTGCTATCGGTCTCTATTTCTTTGCAATTGCTTTACTGCCACCTTTGTAGAGTGGGGTTATGTCTGTTGTTTTTAGTGAGTGTTGGATGACCCTTGCATCATGCTCCCTCTCCACAGAATGCTGAAGGCACATAACAGGAGCTTCTTGTAGTTCTTGATGAACACAGAGTTCCATGAGTCTGGGCCTGGGTCAGAGTGCATGGGCATGTCATTTATTGCCTTTTCAAAGTCTTGTGGTGTCAGGATAATTTCAGAGATTTTTAAGATGACTAAATTTTGAGTCTTGTTCATAAAGAATTGTCTACCCTTAGTCTGGGTAATGGCTCACTGAACACTGAGTCATATTGGGACTTTAATATCTCACTCATTTCTTTGTTGTCATTGTGTAGGTCCCATCCCGCCTAAGCAGAGGCCCAATACTGGATGTTGTTTTTTCCTTAGATTTGGCAAAAGAAAAGAAGTATTTTTTTTTTTTTTAATTTCCATTATGGCTTTTAGTTCTTCATGCGATTCTTGTCTCCTGTAAGATTCCTTCAGGTTAAGTTCGATATTTGCTATTTCACTGGCCATTGCCTCCCTTCGTATTTCAGATATATTGGCCCCTCTCAGCAGCTCTGTGATTCTTCACCTTCATCTGTATAGGGAGCGTCTCTTTCTAGTTTACATCTTCTCTTTCTGTTTATTAATGGAATGTGTCTTGAGCAGACCTTAGGAACCACAGAGTTTATTTTTTCTAGGCAAATGTTCGGATCCATGTTGTTTAGGATATCTTCCCAGCTTGTTTCATTTAGGACATGGTTGACTTGTTCCCATTGTCTGTTTTTGTTATTGAAGTTGAATTTTGTGAAGACAACCTAATGACTGATCATATTTTGCTGGTCAGGAGCCCTGTGCATACATGTCTGTACCTCTATTATGTTGTGATGTGAGTGTATTTTCTTTGATACGGTTATATTACGTACCAGATCATTGTTGTTGGTGAAGATGAGGTCCAGCATATTTTCAAGTCTTGTAGGCTCTAATATTTGTTGGTTTAATAAGGTGAATTTGGTGCAAAGATTTAATAGCTTGTGTGTATGTGTGAATTTTAATTTGAGCTGCCTCCTGGAGTGATCTCTGCTAAAATATTATTTGCTACGCACCTCCATTTTAGGTGTCTCAAGTTGAAATCTCCCAGTAGAAGATGTCTGGGGCAGGAGTTGGGAGATTTTCCAGACAGTGGTCAGTTTTCAAAAGCTGTTCCTGGAATTGCTGGGAAGTTGCATCCGGATTCTTGTATACAACCCCAATGGCAAGGTTTTGGTTTTCAGTCTTTTCTGTCAAAACTTCAACTACATCATTTGAGGTGTTTAGTAGTTCTGAGCAAATGAGCGACTGACGTGCAAGCCAACCCCCCCCCCCCCTTGTTGCCTGTTTAGTCTGTCGCATCTGAATAGGTTATAACCTGGGATCCATATTTCGTTGTCAAAATGATCCTTAATGTGAGTCTCTGTGAAAGCTGCAAACATTGCATTTGAGTTTGTGAGAAGTCCCTTGATGGAAGGAATTTTGTTGTTTGTTGACGGCTTTAGACCCTGTATGTTTACAAAGACAAATGTCATTATACTGATGGAATTTAAGGGGGTGTTTATTTGCTGGCTTTAATATATGTTGTTCTGGAGTTGAGGCCAATGACTGTGCCTCTGCCCCGGAAGTGTTTTCAGTTGGTGCAAGATTTGTCATTTCTTGCCAGTCTTTCTTCCTTCCTGGCACTAAAAAACCTCCTTCTTTGGAGAGGTTATGGCTCCCCTTTTTTGTTTCCCATAGTCTGGCTGGTCTGTGTCTACTTGTCCCCTTTGGATGATGTGTCTGGCAATATGCATTGTAGCCTTTTCTTTCGAGGAGTGATAAGTGACACATTTTGGAGTGAAATAAGTTACAGGAAGGGGAGTTGTACCCTCCTGTTGTCATGAGGGTGCAGCATTTTTTGGGATGGTCAAAGGTGCATGTCCCACCTGTTTTACCAGATATACCATGCTTGCAGAGACCCAAGGCATAGAATTTGCATAGATTGGAATTTTGTTTGCTAGGATTTTTTCTGGCTGCATTCACTGCTGGTTCATTTTTTTGTTTCCCTTCTACCTACCGCCCCTGTATGGACATCAGTGCTCCCACCAGTTTTTAGTGGTAATGTGTCAACACTATTCCCTGAGTCATCATCCCCTTTCATTCCATCTCCAGCAGTATCGCTATTTTGTACCTCTGTAAATTGAATAAAGTTGTGTTTACCTGATTCATCACCAGGGCTACTATCTCCATTTGGTGCACTGTCCTCCAGGACAACACTAGCACCCTCAGGAGTACTGTATTCCATGAAAACACTAGCACCCTCAGGAGCACTGTCCTCCAGGACAACACTAGCACCCTCTGGAGCACTGTCCTCCAGGACAACACTAGCACCCTCTGGAGCACTGTCTTCCAAGACAGCCATATCCAACCCACCCATTTTATTTTCCCAGCTGTTATACCAAGCTGACATGTCTTTCAAGAAGGATATTTTATTGGTGTTCTTGTCTTTTAATATACAGTGGACCCCCGCTATTCGAACGGCTCGGCATGCGAACAAATCGTCATTAGAACAAGAAAATCGATATCGTCATGCGAACAAAATATCGCGAGTCGAACGAATGCATCAGTGACCTGTCCACCCAGGCGCTTGGGTGCCTCACCGCGCAGGCGTGGAGAGCCAGTCCCGCGTTGTTTACACTCAAGAGAACAATACCCTGCACGCTCTTCCAGACATTTCACACTTACTTATAATTTTTTGGAGCTTGTTCATTAAGTGCGACTGTGAAATAAGCTACCATGGGTCCCAAGAACGTTCCTAGTGGTACCCTTGGTATGAAGAAAGTGAGAAACACCCTAGACACGAAGAAGGAAATAATACAAAAATACGAGAGTGGTATGCGAATGTGTGAGCTTGCCAGGATGTATGGCAAAAACAGGTCAACTATCGCTTCTATCCTGCTTAAGAAGGAACAAATTAAGGAAGCTGATGTTGCAAAAGGTGTTACTGTGCGAGCCAAAAATAGACCACAAATAATTGAAGAGATTGAGAAGTTGTTGCTGGTGTGGCTCAAGGATAAAGAGTTGGTGGGTGATAGTGTGTCGGAGTCAATCATTTGTGAAAAGGCAAGGAAGTTGCATGCCGATCTTACAAAGAAAATGCCTGAAACCAGTGTTGATTGTAATGGTAGTGAATTTAAAGCTAGCAAAGGCTGGTTTGAGAGATTTAAAAATCGTAGTGGCATACATAATGTGGTAAGGCATGGTGGTGAGGCTGCCAGTTCAGACAAACGTGCAGCTGAAAAATTCATAAACGAGTTTCCGGACTACATAAAGACTGAAAAATTGAAACCTGAACAAGTGTTCAATTGTGACAAAACAGGCCTGTTTTGGAAGAAAATGCCCAACAGGACCTATATTACTCAGGAGGAAAAGGCACTGCCAGGACACAAGCCTATGAAAGGCAGGCTAACTCTCATGATGTGTAGTAATGCTAGTGGGGATTTCAAATTGAAGCCTTTACTAGTGTATCACTCAGAAAATCCCAGAGTGTTCAAGAAACACAATGTCGTCAAAAATAGATTGTGTGTCTTGTGGAGATCTAGTCAGAATGCATGGGTCACAAAGCAACTTTTCAGTGACTGGATCCATAAAGTGTTTGGCCCCGGTGTGAAAAATACCTACAAGAAAAGGGTTTGGACAAAAAGTGCCTCCTGTTACTGGACAATGCTCCTTCACATCCTCAAAACATGGAAGACCTACTGTGTGAAGACTTCAGATTTATAAAACTGAAGTTCTTGCCTCCTAACACCACTCCTCTCCTCTAGCCCATGGACCAGCAGGTCATCTGTAACTTCAAAAAACTCTACACTAAAGCAGTGTTTGAAAAGTGCTTTGAAATGACCTTGGACAGTGAATTGACCCTTAGAGAGTTCTGGAAGTATCACTTCAATATCTACAGGTGCATAGGCCTTATAGGTAAGGCTTAGGAGGGAGTGACTTCCAGGACGTTGAACTCTGCTTGGAGACCATTGTGGCCAGGTTGTGTCCAACAGAGAGATTTTGAAGGGTTTGAGGCTGACCCTGACCCTGCCGACCCTGTGCCTGTTGTGGACTCTATTGTGGAATTGGGCAAGTCCCTGGGGTTGGAGGTGAGTGGCAAGGATGTGGAAGAGTTAGTGCAGGGCCGCAGGGTAGAGCTAACAACTGAAGAGCTGCAACAGCTGGAAATGGAAGAGCACAAGACCAGATTTGAGGCTATTGATTCACGGGAAAAGGAGGAGGAAGAGGGACTGACGAAGGTGCCTTCTTCAGAGATTAAGGAGATGTGTACAATGTGGAATAGGTTGCAAAGTTTTGTTGAAAAATACCACCCTGAGCAAGCTCAAACAAGCCATAACAGCAGCGTGTTCAGTGACCAAACATGTCCTACTTCAGGAACATGTTAAAGAGGCGCCAGAAACAGAGGACTGTGGACAGTTATTTTGTTAAAATGTCCAGTGACTCTCAAGCTGGTCCTAGTGGGATTAAAAGACAAAGAAGAGAAGTAACCCCAGATAGGGCTTTGATACCTGAAGTCCTTTTGGAGGGGGATTTCCCTTCCAAACAATAACCCCAACCTCCCTCACTCCTCCTCCCTATCTTCCATATGCCATCAACAATCTTCAATAAAGGTAAGTAAAAATACATGCATTTATTTACTAAGACTTTTAGTAGTAGTATGTAATTCTTTTGTGTATGTAGAAGCTTAATTTTATTAAAATATATTATTTTTTAATATTTTTGGGTTTCTGGAACGGATTAATTGTATTTCCATTATTTCTTATGGGAAATATTAAATCGCCTTTCGAACATTTCACGTTAAGAACAAGCTCCTGGAATGGATTAAGTTCGAATAGCGAGGGTCCACTGTAGATGTAACTTCCTCATACAGGTGTATCTCATTCGGGCAGACCCAAAAACGTTTCTCTGATTTCATATCAAGAGTGGTCGCTGGTTTAAAGTTCCTGCATGACCCATAGGACCATTTACCACAGAGATTGCATGCAATCCAGGCATGACTTCGTCTGTTACCCAGTTGTTCAAAGTCTAAGAGAAGCTGTCAAGTGCTTCCCATCAGTGAAAAAGTGATAATTCTCCACTTATTGTGCATAATTTATCAATTATACTTTATCATAGCTGTGTATGTAAACCAAAAACCACTTATATATAGTGTTGGCTACTATCCATGGTTTCTGGTATCCACGGTAGTTCTTGGAAGGTATCGCCCAGGAATACCACAGCACTACTGTATAGTATTGACTACTATCCAGTTTCTGGTATCCATGGTAGTTTTCGGAAGGTATCACACGGGGATACCAAGACACTACTGTATAGTGTTGGCTACTATCCATGGTAGTTCTTGGAAGGTATCACCCAGGGATACCATGGCACTACTGTATAGTGTTAACTATTATCCACAGTTTGTGGTATCCACGGTAGTTCTTGTAAGGTATACCCCAGGATGGACATGAGGTGCACAATAGACTTGTATTCTAGCATTTGTAGCTTTTAGTTGATTAGTTATAAAACCCAGTCTATATTATTTTTTCATATTTATGTTTCTCATCAATGGACCTAAAAATTCTATTTGTTAGCCCTGGGCTGCCTATTATCTTAGCTAGCTCTAGGCTGTCTATTATCTTAGCTAGATCTAGGCTGCCTATTATCTTAGCTAGATCTAGGCTGCCTATTATATTAGCTAGCCCTAGGCTGCCTATTATCTTAGCTAGCCTTGGGCTACCTATTATCTTAGCTAGCCCTGGGCTGCCTAGTATCTTTGCTAGCCCTGGGGTGCCTATTATCTTAGCTAGCCCTGAGCTGCCTAGTATCTTAGCTTGCCCTGGGCTGCCTATTATCTTAACTAGCATTGGGCTCCCTAGTATCTTAGCTAGCCCTGGGCTGCCTATTATCTTAGCTAGCCCTGGGCTACATATTATCTTAGCTAGCCCTGGGCTGCCTAGTATCTTAGCTAGCCCTGGGGTGCCTATTATATTAGCTAGCTCTGGGCTGCCTAGTATCTTAGCTAGCCCTGGGCTGCCTATTATCTTGGCTAGCCATGGGCTGCCTATTATCTTAGCTAGCCCTGGGCTGCCTATTATCTTAGCTAGCCCTGAGCTGCCTAGTATCTTAGCTTGCCCTGGGCTGCCTATTATCTTAGCTAGCATTGGGCTGCCTAGTATCTCAGCTAGCACTGGGTTGCCTAGTATCTTAGCTAGCCCTGGGCTGCCTATTATCTCAGCTAGCACTGGGCTGCCTAGTATCTTAACTAGCACTTGGCTGCCTAGTATCTTAGCTAGCCCTGGGGTGCCTAGTATCTTAGCTAGCACTGGGCTGCCTAGTATAGCTAGCACTGGCTGCCTAGTATCTCAGTTAGCACTGGGCTGCCTAATAGCTAGCACTGGGCTGCCTAGTATTTTAGCTAGCACTGGGTTGCCTAGAATCTCAGCTAGCACTGGGCTGCCTAGTATCTTAGCTAGCACTGGGCTGCCTAGTATCTTAGCTAGCAATAGGCTGCCTAGTATCTTAGCTAGCATTGGGCTGCCTAGTATCTCAGCTAGCACTGGGCTGCCTAGTATGTTAGCTAGCCCTGGACTGCCTATTAGCTAGCACTGGGCTGCCTATTATCTTAGCTAGCATTGGGCTGCCTAGTATCTTAACTGTGATCTATTTAGTTTTATTAGCATACGTATATCTATTATAAAGCCTTTATATAATTTTTGGACCCATTGGTCACGTATTTGTGGTTACAAGGGTCGAGTCACAGCTCCTGGCCCCACCTCTTCACTGGTTGCTGCTAGTGTGTGTAACTTAGTGCTCTAGTGAATGTATTTACTGACCTCTCATCTAAAGTGGGTCCCACTGCCATCGAGTATTAGGTTAGGTCAAGTTAGGTTAAGGTAAGTTAGATTAGGTCAAGTTAGGTTAGGTTAGGGTAAGTTTGGATAGGTAAGGTCATGGTAAGTTAGGTTAGGTTAGAGTAAGTTAGGTTAGGTTAAGTTAAGTTAGGTTAGAGTAAGTTAGGTTAGGTTAAGTTAAGTTAGTTAAGTTAAGTTAAGTTAGTTAAGTTAGTTAAGTTACTAGTACAGTAAGATATCGACCTGAAGAAAGGTACAATAGATACTGCCCTGAAGATAGGTATAATAAAGATACTGACCTAAAGATAGGTACAATAAAGATACTGACCAGAAGATAGGTACAATAAAGATACTGACCAGAAGATAGGTACAATAAAGATACTGACCAGAAGATAGGTACAATAAAGATACTGACCAGAAGATAGGTACAATAAAGATACTGACCAGAAGATAGGTACAATAAAGATACTGACCAGAAGATAGGTACAATAAAGATACTGACCTGAAGATAGGTATAATAAAGATACTGACCTAAAGATAGGTACAATAAAGATACTGACCAGAAGATAGGTACAATAAAGATACTGACCTGAAGATAGGTACAATAAAGATACTGACCTAGATAGGTACAATAAAGATACTGACCTGAAGATAGGTACAATAAAGATACTGACCTGAAGATAGGTACAATAAAGATACTGAAGATAGGTACAATAAAGATACTGAAGATAGGTACAATAAAGATACTGACCTGAAGATTGGTACAATAAAGATACTGACCTGAAGATTGGTACAATAAAGATACTGACCTGAAGATTGGTACAATAAAGATACTGACCTGAAGATGGTACAATAAAGATACTGACCTGAAATGGTACAATAAAGATACTGACCTGAAGATGGTACAATAAAGATACTGACCTGAAGTTTGGTACAATAAAGATACTGACCTGAAGATGGTACAATAAAGATACTGACCTGAAGATTGGTACAATAAAGATACTGACCTGAAGATAGGTACAATAAAGATACTGACCTGAAGATAGGTACAATAAAGATACTGACCTGAAGATGGTACAATAAAGATACTGACCTGAAGATAGGTACAATAAAGATACTGACCTGAAGATAGGTACAATAAAGACACTGACCTGAAGATAGGTACAATAAAGATACTGACCTGAAGATAGGTACAATAAAGATACTGACCTGAAGATAGGTACAATAAAGATACTGACCTGAAGATAGGTACAATAAAGATACTGACCTGAAGATAGGTACAATAGTACTGACCTGAAATAGGTCAAAAGATACTGACCTGAAGATAGGTACAATAAAGATACTGACCTGAAGATAGGTACAATAAAGATACTGACCTGAAGATAGGTACAATAAAGATACTGACCTGAAGATTGGTACAATAAAGATACTGACCTGAAGATAGGTACAATAAAGATACTGACCTGAAGATAGGTACAATAAAGATACTGAAGATAGGTACAATAAAGATACTGAAGATAGGTACAATAAAGATGAGATGGACAATAAAGATTGGTACAATAAAGATACTGACCTGAATATTGGTACAATAAAGATACTGACCTGAAGATTGGTACAATAAAGATACTGACCTGAAGATTGGTACAATAAAGATACTGACCTGAAGATTGGTACAATAAAGATACTGACCTGAAGATTGGTACAATAAAGATACTGACCTGAAGATTGGTACAATAAAGATACTGACCTGAAGATTGGTACAATAAAGATACTGACCTGAAGATGGTACAATAAAGATACTGACCTGAAGATGGGTACAATAAAGATACTGACCTGAAGATAGGTACAATGAAGATACTGACCTGAAGATAGGTACAATAAAGACACTGACCTGAAGATAGGTACAATAAAGATACTGACCTGAAGATAGGTACAATATACTGACCTGAAGATAGGTACAATAAAGATACTGACCTGAAGATAGGTACAATAAAGATACTGACCTGAAGATAGGTACAAAAGATACTACCTGAAGATGGTACAATAAGACCTGAAGATAGGTACAATAAAGATACTGACCTGAAGATAGGTACAATAAAGATACTGACCTGAAGATAGGTACAATAAAGATACTGACCTGAAGATAGGTACAATAAAGATACTGACCTGAAGATAGGTACAATAAAGATACTGACCTGAAGATAGGTACAATAAAGATACTGAAGATAGGTATAATAAAGATACTGAAGATAGGTACAATAAAGATACTGAAGATAGGTACAATAAAGATACTGAAGATAGGTACAATAAAGATACTGTCCTGAAGATTGGTACAATAAAGATACTGACCTGAATATTGGTACAATAAAGATACTGACCTGAAGATTGGTACAATAAAGATACTGACCTGAAGATTGGTACAATAAAGATACTGACCTGAAGATTGGTACAATAAAGATACTGACCTGAAGATTGGTACAATAAAGATACTGACCTGAAGATTGGTACAATAAAGATACTGACCTGAAGATTGGTACAATAAAGATACTGACCTGAAGATTGGTACAATAAAGATACTGACTGAAGATAGGTACAATACAGATACTGACCTGAATATAGGTACAATAAAGATACTGACCTGAAGATAGGTACAATAAAGATACTGACCTGAAGATAGGTACAATAAAGATACTGACCTGAAGATAGGTACAATAAAGATACTGACCTGAAGATAGGTACAATAAAGATACTGACCTGAAGATAGGTACAATAAAGATACTGACCTGAAGATAGGTACAATATACTGACCTGAAGATAGGTACAATAAAGATACTGACCTGAAGATAGGTACAATAAAGATACTGACCTGAAGATAGGTACAATAAAGATACTGACCTGAAGATAGGTACAATAAAGATACTGACCTGAAGATAGGTACAATAAAGATACTGACCTGAAGATAGGTACAATAAAGATACTGACCTGAAGATAGGTACAAAGAGATACTGACCTGTTGTACCAATAAAGATACTGACCTGAAGATAGGTACAGTGCAGACTATGCTCTCTACCACACCATACCACTTCTGCCCTGGGACAC
Source organism: Cherax destructor (assembly GCA_009830355.1). Classification (NCBI taxonomy): domain Eukaryota; kingdom Metazoa; phylum Arthropoda; class Malacostraca; order Decapoda; family Parastacidae; genus Cherax; species Cherax destructor. Next base: position 40,691 of record WNWK01006077.1, on the reverse strand, counting down.
AATGTGTCACAATGTTAGTATGTCTCTCCCTCCACCACCACCACTCTCTCTGTGGGGACAACAATGTGTCATCAATGTTAGTGTGTCTCTCCCTCCACCACCACCACCACTCTCTCTGTGGGGACAACAATGTGTCATCAATGTTAGTGTGTCTCTCCCTCCACCACCACCACCTCTCTGTGGGGACAACAATGTGTCATCAATGTTAGTGTGTCTCTCCCTCCACCACCACCACTCTCTCTGTGGGGACAACAATGTGTCATCAATGTTAGTGTGTCTCTCCCTCCACCACCACACTACCACTTCTCTCCTGTGGGGACAACAATGTGTCATCAATGTTAGTGTGTCTCTCCCTCCACCACCACCACTCTCTCTGTGGGGACAACAATGTGTCATCAATGTTAGTGTGTCTCTCCCTCCACCACCACCACTCTCTCTGTGGGGACAACAATGTGTCATCAATGTTAGTGTGTCTCTCCACCACCACCACTCTCTCTGTGGGGACAACAATGTGTCATCAATGTTAGTGTGTCTCTCCACCACCACCACTCTCTCTGTGGGGACAACAATGTGTCATCAATGTTAGTGTGTCTCTCCCTCCACGTGTGTGTGTGTGTATGTACATGTGTGTATGTGTATGTGTGTATGTATATACATGTATGCGTGTGTATGTGTATATGTATATGTGTGTGTGTGTGACCCAACAATTAAAATTTGCACCAATAACTCATTACAGTTGTGGCTGGGTGTAGACTAATAGATTGCTCATTGCTTTATAATTTGTTCATGAGTGCAACCATGTACAGACGTAAGTAAATTTACTTACATGATTCATTACCTTGTAACTAGTGAATTAATTACCATTGTACCTTGTTCAGCTATCAAAACTTTGGGGCCCAGTCTCTGGACCCTATATATACCTCTGTAATCTGCAAATACCTTTGTAACTTGTCATGATTGTGACCATCTGAGTTCATTACCTTTGTAACTTGCTCAGCTATCAAACTTTGAGGTCCAGTCCCTGGACCCATTATGTACCTCTGTAATCTTTTGACTACCGCCCACAGGATGGGTATGGGGTGCATAATAAAGATATCAAACTAACTCTCCCTCCACCACCACCACTCTCTCTGTGGGGACAACAATGTATCATCAATGTTAGTGTGTCTCTCCCTCCACCACCACTCTCTCTGTGGGGACAACAATGTGTCATCAATGTTAGTGTGTCTCTCCCTCCACCACCACCACTCTCTCTGTGGGGACAACAATGTGTCATCAATGTTAGTGTGTCTCTCCCTCCACCACCACCACTCTCTCTGTGGGGACAACAATGTGTCATCAATGTTAGTGTGTCTCTGCCTCCACCACCACCACTCTCTCTGTGGGGACAACAATGTGTCATCAATGTTAGTGTGTCTCTCTCTCCACCACCACCACTCTCTGTGGGGACAACAATGTGTCATCAATGTTAGTGTCTCTCTCCCTCCACCACCACCACCACTCTCTGTGGGGACAACAATGTGTCATCAATGTGTCATCAATGTAAAGGTTTATTTCTTGTAAAGGTTACAATATGTAATTACATTTTGGTTTGCTAAGTAGAAAGAAAGCCACTATCATGCCACTAATGTCATCATTTTGTCATCATTTTGTCATCATTGTGTCATCATTGTGTCATCAATGTGTCATCATTTTGTCATCATTGTGTCATTAATGTGGCATTAATGTTAATGTGTGTCTCCCTCCACCACCACCACTCTCTGTGGGGACATCAATGTGTCATTAATGTATCAATAATAACAACAGGGCCAGGAGCTGTGACTCGACACTAACAGCTGACAGCATATCTTACTGTGGTTTATAGTGCTAATGACAGCTGACAGTGTATCTTGTTATGGTTTATAGTGGTACTGATAGTATCTTACTGTGGTTTATAGTGCTAATGACAGCTGACAGTGTATCTTGTTATGGTTTATAGTGGTACTGATAGTGTATCTTACTGTGGTTTATAGTAGTGCTGACAGTGTATCTTGTTATGGTTTATAGTGGTACTGATAGTGTATCTTACTGTGGTTTATAGTAGTGCTGACAGTGTATCGTGTTATGGTTTATAGTGGTACTGACAGTGTATCTTACTGTGGTTTATAGTAGTGCTGACAGTGTATCGTGTTATGGTTTATAGTGGTACTGACAGTGTATCTTACTGTGGTTTATAGTAGTGCTGACAGTGTATCGTGTTATGGTTTATAGTGGTACTGACAGTGTATCTTACTGTGGTTTATAGTGCTAATGACAGCTGACAGTGTATCTTGTTATGGTTTATAGTGGTACTGACAGTGTATCTTACTGTGGTTTATAGTAGTGCTGACAGTGTATCTTGTTATGGTTTATAGTGGTACTGACAGTGTATCTTACTGTGGTTTATAGTGCTGACAGTGTATCTTGTTATGGTTTATAGTGGTACTGACAGTGTATCTTACTGTGGTTTATAGTGCTAATGACAGCTGAGTGTATCTTGTTATGGTTTATAGTAGTACTGACATTGTATCATACTGTGGTTTATAGTGGTACTGGCAGCTGACAGTGTATCTTGTTATGGTTTATAGTAGTACTGACAGTGTATCTTACCGTGGTTTATAGTAGTGCTGACAGCTGACACTATCTTATGGTTTATAGTGCTACTTCAAATTGTTATTTCCTTGCAAGTTTACATTGAGATTATATAATTATAATTAGTGCTAAGAGCCACTATCATGCCATGGCATTATGGACAGACTAAATATAATGGCTTACAGACTACTTAATACTAGAGAAATTCATCATAGTTTCTTTGAGTTGTACATGTTTTTAATTATAGCAGGTTTACTCAAATTAACAATCTGGGATATAACATTGGGACAAGTTTAAAGTATTTTGCAGGTTGTTTATATTAGTAGTAAATAATTAAATTATATTATTTGGTAAAGTTAATTATTGAGTGACAGCTGAAAGTGTATCTGACAGCTGACAGTGCCCAGCCCTGCCGTCCACTGTCAGGAAGCCTCGCCCAGAGGGGAAGGAAGCTGACTAATTGGATAAATGGACTCAATACGCTGACCCTAGACTGAGGGACTGATTCCCCCAAACTCCTTATCTTCCTCTACATTGGACTGAAGAATCCAGACTGTATAGTGTCTTGTTTAAGAGATGGTCAGCAAGGTCCAGGTAAGGACCAGGGAGTCAGGAGCAGGTCAGGGAGTCAGCAGGAGCAAGTAAGTTTATTCAGGTATACACAAATACAGTTATGTACATAGATTATCATACATAGCAGCATGTGTAGAGAACCCTCCAGGATAACCCAAAAAAGTCAGACAGAGTGACTTATTTCCATTGGGTCCAGGTCAGGGAGTCAGCAGGAGCAGGTCAGGGAGTCAGCAGGAGCAGGTCAGGGAGTCAGCAGGAGCAGGTCAGGGAGTCAGCAGGAGCAGGTCAGGGAGTCAGCAGGAGCAGGTCAGGGAGTCAGCAGGGCAGGTCAGGAGTCAGCAGGAGCAGGTCAGGGTCAGCAGGAGCAGGTCAGGGAGTCAGCAGGAGCAGGTCAGGGAGTCAGCAGGAGCAGGTCAGGGAGTCAGCAGGAGCAGGTCAGGGAGTCAGCAGGAGCAGGTCAGGGAGTCAGCAGGAGCAGGTCAGGGAGTCAGCAGGAGCAGGTCAGGGAGTCAGCAGGAGCAGGTCAGGGAGTCAGCAGGAGCAGGTCAGGGAGTCAGCAGGAGCAGGTCAGGGAGTCAGCAGGAGCAGGTCAGGAGTCAGCAGGAGCAGGTCAGGGAGTCAGCAGGAGCAGGTCAGGGAGTCAGCAGGAGCAGGTCAGGAGTCAGCAGGAGCAGGTCAGGGAGTCAGCAGGAGCAGGTCAGGAGTCAGCAGGAGCAGGTCAGGGAGTCAGCAGGAGCAGGTCAGGGAGTCAGCAGGAGCAGGTCAGGAGTCAGCAGGAGCAGGTCAGGGAGTCAGCAGGAGCAGGTCAGGAGTCAGCAGGAGCAGGTCAGGGAGTCAGCAGGAGCAGGTCAGGGAGTCAGCAGGAGCAGGTCAGGAGTCAGCAGGAGCAGGTCAGGAGTCAGCAGGAGCAGGTCAGGGAGTCAGCAGGAGCAGGTCAGGGAGTCAGCAGGAGCAGGTCAGGAGTCAGCAGGAGCAGGTCAGGGAGTCAGCAGGAGCAGGTCAGGGAGTCAGCAGGAGCAGGTCAGGGAGTCAGCAGGAGCAGGTCAGGGAGTCAGCAGGAGCAGGTCAGGGAGTCAGCAGGAGCAGGTCAGGGAGTCAGCAGGAGCAGGTCAGGGAGTCAGCAGGAGCAGGTCAGGGAGTCAGCAGGAGCAGGTCAGGGAGTCAGCAGGAGCAGGTCAGGGAGTCAGCAGGAGCAGGTCAGGGAGTCAGCAGGAGCAGGTCAGGGAGTCAGCAGGAGCAGGTCAGGAGTCAGCAGGAGCAGGTCAGGGAGTCAGCAGGAGCAGGTCAGGGAGTCAGCAGGAGCAGGTCAGGGAGTCAGCAGGAGCAGGTCAGGGAGTCAGCAGGAGCAGGTCAGGAGTCAGCAGGAGCAGGTCAGGAGTCAGCAGGAGCAGGTCAGGAGTCAGCAGGAGCAGGTCAGGAGAGTCAGCAGGAGCAGGTCAGGAGTCAGCAGGAGCAGGTCAGGAGTCAGCAGGAGCAGGTCAGGGAGTCAGCAGGAGCAGGTCAGGAGTCAGCAGGAGCAGGTCAGGAGTCAGCAGGAGCAGGTCAGGAGTCAGCAGGAGCAGGTCAGGGAGTCAGCAGGAGCAGGTCAGGGAGTCAGCAGGAGCAGGTCAGGGAGTCAGCAGGAGCAGGTCAGGGAGTCAGCAGGAGCAGGTCAGGGAGTCAGCAGGAGCAGGTCAGGGAGCAGCAGGAGCAGGTCAGGAGTCAGCAGGAGCAGGTCAGGAGTCAGCAGGAGCAGGTCAGGGAGTCAGCAGGAGCAGGTCAGGAGTCAGCAGGAGCAGGTCAGGGAGTCAGCAGGAGCAGGTCAGGAGTCAGCAGGAGCAGGTCAGGGAGTCAGCAGGAGCAGGTCAGGAGTCAGCAGGAGCAGGTCAGGGAGTCAGCAGGAGCAGGTCAGGGAGTCAGCAGGAGCAGGTCAGGAGTCAGCAGGAGCAGGTCAGGGAGTCAGCAGGAGCAGGTCAGGAGTCAGCAGGAGCAGGTCAGGGAGTCAGCAGGAGCAGGTCAGGAGTCAGCAGGAGCAGGTCAGGAGTCAGCAGGAGCAGGTCAGGAGTCAGCAGGAGCAGGTCAGGAGTCAGCAGGAGCAGGTCAGGGAGTCAGCAGGAGCAGGTCAGGGAGTCAGCAGGAGCAGGTCAGGGAGTCAGCAGGAGCAGGTCAGGGAGTCAGCAGGAGCAGGTCAGGAGTCAGCAGGAGCAGGTCAGGAGTCAGCAGGAGCAGGTCAGGGAGTCAGCAGGAGCAGGTCAGGAGTCAGCAGGAGCAGGTCAGGGAGTCAGCAGGAGCAGGTCAGGGTCAGCAGGAGCAGGTCAGGGAGTCAGCAGGAGCAGGTCAGGAGTCAGCAGGAGCAGGTCAGGAGTCAGCAGGAGCAGGTCAGGGAGTCAGCAGGAGCAGGTCAGGGAGTCAGCAGGAGCAGGTCAGGGAGTCAGCAGGAGCAGGTCAGGGAGTCAGCAGGAGCAGGTCAGGAGTCAGCAGGAGCAGGTCAGGAGGTCAGCAGGAGCAGGTCAGGGAGTCAGCAGGAGCAGGTCAGGGAGTCAGCAGGAGCAGGTCAGGGAGTCAGCAGGAGCAGGTCAGGGAGTCAGCAGGAGCAGGTCAGGGAGTCAGCAGGAGCAGGTCAGGAGTCAGCAGGAGCAGGTCAGGGAGTCAGCAGGAGCAGGTCAGGAGTCAGCAGGAGCAGGTCAGGGAGTCAGCAGGAGCAGGTCAGGGAGTCAGCAGGAGCAGGTCAGGAGTCAGCAGGAGCAGGTCAGGGAGTCAGCAGGAGCAGGTCAGGGGAGTCAGCAGCAGGAGCAGGTCAGGGAGTCAGCAGGAGCAGGTCAGGAGTCAGCAGGGCAGGTCAGGGAGTCAGCAGGAGCAGGTCAGGGAGTCAGCAGGAGCAGGTCAGGGAGTCAGCAGGAGCAGGTCAGGGAGTCAGCAGGAGCAGGTCAGGGAGTCAGCAGGAGCAGGTCAGGGAGTCAGCAGGAGCAGGTCAGGGAGTCAGCAGGAGCAGGTCAGGAGTCAGCAGGAGCAGGTCAGGAGTCAGCAGGAGCAGGTCAGGGAGTCAGCAGGAGCAGGTCAGGGAGTCAGCAGGAGCAGGTCAGGGAGTCAGCAGGAGCAGGTCAGGGAGTCAGCAGGAGCAGGTCAGGGAGTCAGCAGGAGCAGGTCAGGGAGAGAACGGGGAAATTTGTCACTGATACTCAGGCGAGAGAGAGACGTCCACACCCGATGAAGGCTGGCGCAGAAGTCCCCAGCAGGAGCACTTCATATTGTTATTGTAACCTCCACCCACTCTGTAATTTTTTGTTTTTTGCCCAAAATGGAGTAAAAATTATATATAAAATTGTTTTCTAGGAAGAATAACTTGAACAATTAATTCTAAGTTATGAAACGACACAAAAATGAGTTAGTCATAAGTTTGCCTAAGACACTCCAATATAGAAACGGTATTATGCCAATACATCACCTTTACCATTAATATATAAACTAATTGTTAAATTCTTAAACTAATTGTTAAATTCTTAAATGTTTAAATTTAAGTACCTCAATTTTGTAAACCTAGTTAATCACTACAATTACCTAACCTTACTGTCAGTATAATCATTGTGTCACTATTGATTAAGACCTATCATAAGACTGCCTGAAAAGCCTAGGCATACCTAGGCATATTATTGGCCATCTTGTAATATCTACTTCATAAAATGTACATTACTATAAGTACACCCCACTTTGTATATTACTAGAAATAAAAAATTTGAATTTGAATTTTGAATTTGAATGAGGAACAAAATGGATGAAAGCGATGAGCACTGGGAGCTGGGAAGAGAAGTTGACAACAGGCTGGCAGCTGGACACTTGTGTGCTGTTGGTTTGGGTAATGCCTGGGTTCACACACGGAGTGTCAGGGTTCAGTACCCGGCACGAGTGAAACGTAGGGCGTGTTTAGTTACACCTGTTGTCCCTGTTCACCTAGCAGTAAGTAACCTTACACCTGCTGTCACGTTCAACAAGCAGTAGGTACATAGGTGTGAGTCACCTTACACCTGCTATCACTGTTCACCTAGCAGTAAGTAGGTACCTGGGTGTTAGTGAACTGGTGTGGGTGGGTGTACAGTGCCTAACGTACATGGTGTACAGCGTCTTAAAGTATTCCTTACCAAGGTGTTGAAATGCAAATTCTCAGGTTTACCAGGCACCCATATACTGCAGCAGTTATTTGCTTGATGTGCACCCAGGAGATGTGCTTGGTGTGATGCTCACCCCAAGATCCTTTTCCGTAAGTGAGGTTTGCAGCCTTTTACCTCCTAGGTTGTACTCCATATGTGGTCTTTGACCTTCTCCAGTCTTCATGACTTTACCCTTGGTGAGGTTAAACTCCAGGAGCCAGTTGCTGGACCAGGCTTGCAGCCTGTCCAGATCCCCTTGCAGGCTTACCTGATCCTCATTCACTTGTATTCTCCTCATTAGCTTCACATCATCCACAAACAGACACCTCTGAGTCTATCCTTTCTGTCATGCCATTCACATACCAGAAACAGCACCGGTCCAAGGCCTGACCCCTGTGGCACCCCGCTCGTCACAGGCGCCCACTCTGACACCTCGTCATGGACCATCACTCGTTGTTGTTTTTCTGTCAGATATTCCCTGATCCATTGCAGTATTTTCCCTGTTATTCCTGTCTGTTCCTCAACTTTTTCAACCAGTCTCTTGTGTGGTACTGTGTCAAAAGCCCTCTTACAGTCCAAGAAGATGCACTCTACCCATCCCTCTCTCTCTTATCTTACTGCTGTCACCTTGTCATAGAACTCCAGTAGGTTTGTGACACAGGATTTTCAAACCCTTAAACCATGCTGGTTGTCGTTTATAAGCTTGTTCCTTTCTAGGTACTCCACCAGTCTTCTAGGTGCTCCACCACTCTTCTAGGTGCTCCACCACTCTTCTAGGTGCTCCACCACTCTTCTAGGTGCTCCACCACTCTTCTAGGTGCTCCACCACTCTTCTAGGTGCTCCACCACTCTTCTAGGTGCTCCACCACTTTCTAGGTGCTCCACCACTCTTCTAAGTGCTCCACCACTTTTCTAGGTGCTCCACCACTCTTATAGGTGCTCCAACACTCTTCTAGGTGCTCCACCACTCTTCTAGATGCTCCACCACTCTTCTAGGTGCTCCACCACTTTTCTAGGTGCTCCACCACTTTTCTAGGTGCTCCACTACTCTTCTAGGTGCTCCACCACTCTTCTAGGTGCTCCACCACTCTTCTAGGTGCTCCACCACTCTTCTAGGTGCTCCACCACTCTTCTAGGTGCTCCAACACTCTTCTAGGTGCTCCACCAGTCTTCTAGGTGCTCCACCACTCTTCTAGATGTTCCACCAGTCTTCTAGATGCTCCAACACTCTTCTAGGTGCTCCAACACTCTTCTAGGTGCTCCACCACTCTTCTAGGTGCTCCACCACTCTTCTAGGTGCTCCACCAGTCTTCTAGGTGCTCCACCAGTCTTCTAGGTGCTCCACCAGTCTTCTAGATGTTCCACCAGTCTTCTAGGTGCTCCAACACTCTTCTAGGTGCTCCACCACTCTTCTAGGTGCTCCACCACTCTTCTAGGTGCTCCACCACTTTTCTAGGTGCTTCACCACTTTTCTAGGTGCTCCACCACTTCTAGGTGCTCCACCACTTTTCTAGGTGCTCCACCACTCTTCTAAGTGCTCCACCACTCTTCTAGGTGCTCCACCACTCTTCTAGGTGCTCCACCACTCTTCTAGGTGCTCCACCACTCTTCTAGGTGCTCCACCACTCTTCTAGGTGCTCCACCACTCTTCTAGGTGCTCCACCACTCTTCTAGGTGCTCCACCACTCTTCTAGGTGCTCCACCACTCTTCTAGGTGCTCCACCAGTCTTCTAGGTGCTCCACCAGTCTTCTAGGTGCTCCACCAGTCTTCTAGGTGCTCCACCAGTCTTCTAGATGTTCCACCAGTCTTCTAGGTGCTCCAACACTCTTCTAGGTGCTCCACCACTCTTCTAGGTGCTCCACCACTCTTCTAGGTGCTCCACCACTTTTCTAGGTGCTCCACCACTCGTCTAGGTGCTCCACCACTCTTCTAGGTGCTCCACCACTCTTCTAGGTGCTCCACCACTCTTCTAGGTGCTCCACCAATCTTCTAGGTGCTCCACCACTCTTCTAGGTGCTCCACCAGTCTTCTAGGTGCTCCACCACTCTTCTAGGTGCTCCACCACTCTTCTAGGTGCTCCACCAGTCTTCTAGGTGCTCCACCACTCTTCTAGGTGCTCCACCACTCTTCTAGGTGCTCCACCACTCTTCTAGGTGCTCCAACACTCTTCTAGGTGCTCCACCACTTTTCTAGGTGCTCCACCACTCTTCTAAGTGCTCCACCACTCTTCTAGGTGCTCCACCACTCTTCTAGGTGCTCCACCACTCTTCTAGGTGCTCCACCACTCTTCTAGGTGCTCCACCACTCTTCTAGATGCTCCACTACTCTTCTAGGTGCTCCACCACTCTTCTAGGTGCTCCACCACTCTTCTAAGTGCTCCACCACTCTTCTAGGTGCTCCACCACTCTTCTAGGTGCTCCACCACTCTTCTAGGTGCTCCACCACTCTTCTAAGTGCTCCACCACTCTTCTAGGTGCTCCACCACTCTTCTAGGTGCTCCACCACTCTTCTAGGTGCTCCACCACTCTTCTAGGTGCTCCACCACTCTTCTAGGTGCTCCAACACTCTTCTAGGTGCTCCACCACTCTTCTAGGTGTCACCACTCTTCTAGGTGCTCCAACACTCTTCTAGGTGCTCCACCACTCTTCTAGGTGCTCCACCACTCTTCTAGGTGCTCCACCACTCTTCTAGGTGCTCCAACACTCTTCTAGGTGCTCCACCAGTCTTCTAGGGGCTCCACCACTCTTCTAGGTGCTCCACCACTTTTCTAGGTGCTCCACCAGTCTTCTAGGTGCTCCACCACTCTTCTAGGTGCTCCACCACTCTTCTAGGTGCTCCACCACTCTTCTAGGTGCTCCAACACTCTTCTAGGTGCTCCACCACTCTTCTAGGTGCTCCACCACTCTTCTCCTGATAATCTTCTCCATAACGTTACATACTATACATGTCAGTGACACTGGTCTGTAGTTTAATGCAGCCTGTCTGTCTCCTTTCTTAAAAATAGGGACTACTTTTGCGTGTATGCATGTGTAAGAGGGTGTATGCGTGTGTATGGGCACTTTAAGTCAATAAAACCATCTGTACCTAATGCTTACAGTGTCTGGTTCATACTGCGACCTATATACCGTACACTGCCCCCTAGTTCACCTACTGCTGTTCACCTAGCAGTAAGTAGGTACCAGTCACCTTACACCTCCTCCTCCTCCTACTTCCTGGGTACTGTCATAAGTGGTGCCCAGTTCACTGACCTACTTAACAGGAATTGTGGTTAATTGTGGTAGACTCACGCCACCTCTGCTACCACCACTACCACTGCCACCAGCACCACTACCACTACTACCAGTACCACCACTACTACCAGTACCACCACTACTACTAGTACCACCACTACTACCAGTACCACCACTACTAACAGTACCACTACCACCACTTCCATCACTACCACTACTACCAGTACCACCACCAACACCACTACCACTACTATCAATACCACCACTACCACAACTACCACTACAAGCACTACTACCACCGCTACTACCACTACCATCATTACTATTATTATTATTAATGTCTGAGACAAGAGCATTCTCTCTCTCTCTCTCTCTCTCTCTCTCTCTCTCTCTCTCTCTCTCTCTCTCTCTCTCTCTCTCTCTCTCTCTCTCTCTCTCTCTCTCTCTCATAAAACTCGAGTCATCATTGGTCAATGAACAGAGCTATCTTCCCACGCTCTTGTTGTTGTGGTTGTTGACAGCTGGTAGTGGTGGTAGTAGTTTTGGTAGTGGTGGTGATAGTGGTGGTGGTAGTGGTGATAGTGGTAGTAGTGGTGATGGTAGTGGTGATGGTAGTGGTGGTGGTAGTGGTGGTGGTAGTGATAGTGGTAGAGCAGTGGTTAATGCAGTGGTGATGGCAGTGGTGGTGGTATACATCCTGACCAACTGTCAACAGCTGGTCACCTACAGCTGGCTGTCCTCTTCACCCCCAGATGGTTAAGGACACACACACACACACACGGACGAGGACCAGGCAGGACTACAAAGGGACCTGGACAGGTTGCAAACCTGGTCTAACAACTGGCTCCTGGAGTTCAACCCCACCAAGTGCAAAGTCATGAAGATCGAGGAAGGGCAAAGAAGACCGCAGACAGAGTACAGTCTAGGTGGCTAAAGACTGCAAACCTCACTCAAGGAAAATGATCTTGGGGTGAGTATACTACCGAGCACATCTCCTGAGGCGCACATCAACCAGATAACTGCTGCAGCATATGGGCGCCTGGCAAACCTGAGAATAGTGCTCCGATACCTCAGTAAGGTATTATTCAAGACTCATGTACGTCAGGCACTGTACACCATGTATGTCAGGCACTGTACACTGTGCATGTCAGGCACTGTACACTGTGCATGTCAGGCACTGTACACAGTGTACATCAGGCACTGTACACTGTGTACGTCAGGCACTGTACACTGTACGTCAGGCACTGTACACCATGTACGTCAGACACTGAACACCGTGTAAGTCAGGGACTGTACACCGTGTATGTCAGGCCCATACTGGAGTATGCAGCACCAGTTTGGAATCCACACCTGCCCAAGCACATCAGGAAACTAGAGAAAGTGCAAAGGTTTGCAACAAGACTAGTCCCGGAGCTGAGGGACATGTCTTACGAGGAGAGGTTAAGGGAAATCGACCTGACGACACTGGAGGACAGGAGAGATTGGGGAAGGAGATATGATAACGACACATAAAATAATGAGAGGAATCGACAAGGTGGACAGAGGCAGGATGTTCCAGAGATGGTACACAGCAACAAGGGGTCACAATGGAAAGCTGAAGACTCAGAGTCACAGTGATGTCAGGCAGTATTTTAGATTGGGTTGAACAAATATTCTGTTAGTGGGATGGAATGTGAAGGACCTGCCTAGTATGGGCCAACAGGCCTGCTGCAGTGTTCCTCCTTTCTTATGTTCTTATGTTCTTATTTCTTCAGCCATAGAGTTGTCACTAAGTGGAATAGTCTGGAGAGTGATGTAGTCTACCTGGAGTCTACCTGGAGAGAATTCCAGGGGTCAACGCCCCCGCGGCCCGGTCTGTGACCAGGCCTCATGTTGGACCAGAGCCTGATCAACCAGGCTGTTACTGCTGGCCGCACGCAGTCCAACGTACGAACCACAGCCCGGCTGATCAGGTACCGACTTGAGGTGCCTGTCCAGTGCCTGCTTGAAGACAGCCAGGGGCTTGTTGGTAATCCCCCTGATGTATGCTGGGAGGCAGTTGAACAATCTTGGGCCCCTCACACTTATTGTGTTGTCCCTCAACGTGCTAGTGGCACCCCTGCTCTTCATTGGGGGGATGTTACATCGCCTGCCGAGTCTGTTTCTTTCGTACGGAGTGATTTTTGTGTGCAAGTTTGGTACTAAGCCCTCAAGAATTTTACATGTGTATATAATAATGTATCTCTCCCGCCTGCGTTCTAGAGAGTACAGGTTTAGGAACTTCAAGTGTTCCCAGTAGTTGAGGTGGTTTATCGCACTTATGCGTGCGGTGAAGGTTCTCTGCACATTTTCAAGGTCAGCAATTTCACCTGCCTTGAAAGGTGCAGTTAGTGTGCAGCAATATTCCAGCCTAGATAGAACAAGCGATCTGTAAAGTGTCAACATGGGCTTGGCATCCCTGGTTTTGAAGGTTCTCATTATCCATCCTGTCATTTTTCGAGCAGATGCAATTGCTACATTGTTATGGTCCTTGAAGGTGATGGTGATGTAGATGAAGGTGATGTAGTGGAGGCAGGTTCCATACATAGCTTTAAGGAGAGGTATGATAAAGCTCATGGAGCAGGGAGTGTGACCCAGTAGCGGCCAGTGAAGAGGTGGGGCCAGGAGCTATGACTCGACCCCTGCAACCACAACTATGTGAGTACAACTAGGTGAGTACATGTAAAGTGAACTTCATGGGTAAGGTCCCGTTAAAGGTTACTACCAGGTACCTTTAATAGAGATTTCTTCCTCTGTAATATAGGAGGTCACTATACTGTGGCACTTTGGTATGAGGAACTCTTCACCCTCATTCCAAAAACTAATCCATTAGGCCTATAAAGGATCTGAAGGCAGGGAGGCCTACCTGGATTATATAGTTATGGTTCCTGATACCTGGGATCAACATGTGTCCCACCTGATACCTGGGATCAGCATGTGTTCCACTTGATACCTGGGATCAACATGTGTCCCACCTGATACCTGGGATCAACATGTGTGCCACCTGATACCTGGGATCAACATGTGTCCCACCTGATTCCTGGGATCAACATGTGTCCCACCTGATACCTGGGATAAACTTGTGTCCCACCTGATACCTGGGATCAACACACACACACACACACACACACACACACACACACAGCGATGTAGTGGAGGCAGGTTCCATACATAGCTTTAAGGAGAGGTATGATAAAGCTCATGGAGCAGGGAGTGTGACCCAGTAGCAGCCAGTGATGAGGTGGGGCCAGGAGCTATGACTCGACCCCTGCAAACACAACTAGGTGAGTACAACTAGGTGAGTACATGTAAAGTGAACTTCATGGGTAAGGTCCTTTTAAAGGTTACTACCAGGTACCTTTAATAGAGATTTCTTCCTCTGTAATATAGGAGGTCACTATACTGTGGCACTTTGGTATGAGGAACTCTCCACCCTCATTCCAAAAACTAATCCATTAGGCCTATAAAGGATCTGAAGGCAGGGAGGCCTACCTGGATTATATAGTTATGGTTCCTGATACCTGGGATCAACATGTGTCCCACCTGATACCTGGGATCAGCATGTGTTCCACTTGATACCTGGGATCAACATGTGTCCCACCTGATACCTGGGATCAACATGTGTGCCACCTGATACCTGGGATCAACATGTGTCCCACCTGATTCCTGGGATCAACATGTGTCCCACCTGATACCTGGGATCAACATGTGTCCCACCTGATACCTGGGATAAACTTGTGTTCCACCTGATACCTGGGATCAACATGTGTGCCACCTGATACCTGGGATCAACATGTGTCCCACCTGATACCTGGGATCAACCTTTATCCCACCTGATACCTTGGATCAACATGTGTCCCACCTGATACCTGGGGTATTCATGCATCCCATCTGATACTGTAGGCTGGAGTGAGTGCAGTGTTGCAGCCTTTGGTGAGGGAGGCCAAATTATAGGCCTATCAGTAGGCTTACTCACATCCTTGGGATGTTCAAATGTACAGAGACCAAGCCCCACAGTTCCATGACCTGCAACACTGCAATATCTCTATCATTGCACACTGCTGGCAGAGACAATGTTATTGTTGACTCTGTTGTAATTTGGCTCTATCCCTACACTGCTGGGTGAGTACCCTGCTGAATGGTTTACAAACAGGTGTACAGGCCACACAACACTTGTTTTCTCTACACTGGTGTACAACTGTACACTCTGACACTTGCAAGGCAGGAGAAATTGTTGATAAAGTCACTAGAGGGCAAACGTCTACAAGATACCCAGGTGTCTAATTCTTTATGTTGTGGGTGTTGTTTACGATACTTGTACACCTGTCAGACACAGCAGCATCTGTCAGACAAGCAACATCTGTCAGACACAGCAGCATCTGTCAGACATAGCAGCATCTGTCAGACACAGCAACATCTGTCAGACATAGCAGCATCTGTCAGACACAGCAACATCTGTCAGACATAGCAGTATCTGTCAGACACAGCAGCATCTGTCAGACACAGCAACATCTGTCAGACACAGCAACATCTGTCAGACACAGCAACATCTGTCAGACATAGCAGTATCTGTCAGACACAGCAGCATCTGTCAGACACAGCAACATCTGTCAGACACAGCAACATCTGTCAGACATAGCAGTATCTGTCAGACACAGCAACATCTGTCAGACATAGCAGTATCTGTCAGATACAGCAGTATCTGTCAGACACAGCAGTATCTGTCAGACACAGCAGCATCTGTCAGACACAGCAGCATCTGTCAGACACAGCAGCATCTGTCAGACATAGCAGTATCTGTCAGACACAGCAGCATCTGTCAGACATAGCAGTATCTGTCAGACACAGCAGCATCTGTCAGACACAGCAGCATCTGTCAGACACAGCAGTATCTGTCAGACACAGCAGCATCTGTCAGACACAGCAGCATCTGTCAGACACAGCAGTATCTGTCAGACACAGCAGCATCTGTCAGACACAGCAGTATCTCATTATTCATCCTATCATTTTCCCCTCATTGAACTTCATATTGTTTTGAGTGGCCCATTTGAAGATTTGGTTGATGTCCGCTTGGAGTCTGACAGTGTCTTCGATGTAGGTCACTGCCATGGCAATCCAGGTGTCATCCGCAAAGGAAGACACGGAGCTATGGCTTACATCTCTGTCTATGTCAGATATGAGGATGAGGAATAGAATGGGAGCGAGTACTGTGCCTTGTGGAACAGAGCTTTTCACAGTAGCTGCCTCAGACTTTACTCTGTTTACTATTGCTCTTTGTGTTCTACTTGTTAGGAAATTTTAGATCCATCTACCAACTTTTCCTGTTATTCCTTTATGACGCATTTTGTGTGCTATTACACCATGGTCACAACATAGACATCAACATCTGTCAGATACAGCAACATCTGTCAGACACAGCAGCATCTGTGAGACACAGCAGCATCTGTGAGACACAGCAGCATCTGTGAGACACAGAAGCATCTGTCAGACACAGAAGCATCTGTCAAACATAACCTTCTTGCTAGCTCCTGGACCCTCCGTTGTTGGGTATATCTTCCAGTGTTGGTACACATCACCACAACCTTCTTGCTAGCTCCTGGACCCTCCCTTGGTGACTGTGCTTCAGCTCCTTCAAGACTACAGTCATCTTCACCAAGACTGAGGGACTGATTACTTCATCTCCTGTATAGACTTCTTCAGTCTTCACATTACGTCTGGGTTCGATTCCCAGCGCGGGTAGAAACATATGGCGTGTTTCTTTACACCGGTTGTCTATGTTCACCCATCAGTAAAATGGGTACCTAGGTGTTACTGGACTGGTGTGGGTCGCATCCTGGGACAATGATCTAATTTGCTGGAAATGCTCAGCATAACAAGGTACTTTCTATATAGTAGTATGTCATTGATGTCAGCTATGGTCTGTATACCTTGTACATGTACTTATACTAAATAAATATATTATTATTATTATTATTATTATTATTATTATCAGGGGTGTTGTGTAGAATTAACTCCAATTTGAAAAATGGGTGGACAATAAGTGTCAGGGGCCCAAGATTGTTCAACTGCCTCCCAGCATACATCAGGGGGATTACCAACAAACCCCTGGCTGTCTTCAAGCAGGCACTGGACAGGCATCTCAAGTCGGTACCTGATCAGCCGGGCTGTGGTTCGTACGTTGGACTGCGTGCGGCCAGCAGTAACAGCCTGGTTGATCAGGCTCTGGTCCAACAGGAAGCCTGGTCACAGACCGGGCCGCGGGGGCGTTGACCCCTGGAATTCTCTCCAGGTTCTTCAGGTTCCAGGAGGATAACTCAGCTTCCTCAGCCCTCTGAGGGCCTTAGCCCTCTCGGAAGGGGCTAGTGAACTGTTCCACTTGTTTGTTCCCATGACAGCTAGCAAACACATGCATCAGAGCTGGGTCTCGTGCTGAGGTCAGGGCATTCTTTGCTCGTTACCTACGGTAATTGATATTCCCCATAGCAGTAAAATTTCAACAAAAACATCCCCTATTTGATGTACAAGTCAGGGATATTATAACATCCAGCCCACAGCTAAACAACAGGAAACAGACCTCTTGTGTTAAGCTCTGTTGCAAAAGCTAGCAAATGAATGTATAAAGCTGAAGTTAGCATTTTCTTTGTGGGATGAGGAGCTGAGGCGCTACGCAGGGCCCAAGAAGTCAGATTGTGACACAGGGTGAACCTGTGTCACAAGACACAACGACGTGGACAGTACCCGTCGCGTAACAAAAACAGTGGCAGTTCGTTCGTAGACTCTCGATCAGACAATTTCTAGAGCACTAGGAAGGTTGAGCTAGTGCAAACACGAGTGAAGTAATCTGCAGTAAAGTCACGATAGCGTATTTAACGTGTTCCGCGGTGTTCACTCTGGCGTAATTGAAAACTGGGTGAAAAAATCTCCCGAACGTGGTGGTATTGAAATGTTGCTGTTCGAACACATAGTGATAGGACATTATGGCGACGTATATGGGGAACAGCAGCCTGCTCAAGACCTACCTGGCGACGTCGATGCCACAAGCTCCCATTACATGAGCAAGGTAATAATAATAATATCTTTACTACAAGTACAAGTACAAGGTATACAGACCATAGCTGACATCAATGACATACTACTATATAGAAAGCCCCTTATTATGCACAGAATTTCCTGCAAATTAGGTCAGTTTTGTCCCAGGATGCGACCCACACCAGTCCACTAACACCCAGGATGCGACCCACACCAGTCCACTAACATCCAGGATGCGACCCACACCAGTCCACTAACACCCAGGTACCCATTTTACTGATGGGTGAACATAGACAACCGGTTTATACCTGGAGAGAATTCCGGGGGTCAACGCCCCCGCAGCCCGGTCTGGGACCAGGCCTCATGGTTGATCAGGGCCTGATCAACCAGGCTGTTACTGCTGGCCACACACAAACCACGAACGAACCACAGCCCCCTGACACTTATTGTGTTGTTTCTTATCGTGCTAGTGGCACCCCTGCTTTTCATTGGGGGGATGTTGCATCGTCTGCCGAGTCTTTTGCTTTCATTAGGAGTGATTTTCGTGTGCAAGTTTGGTACTAATCCCTCTAAGATTTTCCAAGTGTATATAATCATGTATCTCTCCCGCCTGTGTTCTAGGGAGTATAGTTTTAGGAACTTCAAGCGTACCCAGTAATTGAGGTGTTTTATCACAGTTATGTGTGCCATGAAGGTTCTCTGTACATTTTCTACGTCAGCAATGTCGCCAGCCTTGAAAGGTGCTGTTAATGGGCAGCAATATTCCAGCCTATATAGAACAAGCGACCTGAAGAGTGTCATCATGGTCTTGGCATCCCTAGTTTTGAAGGTTCTCATTATCCATCCTGTCATTTTTCTAGCAGATGCGATTGATACAATGTTATGGTCCTTGAAGGTGAGATCCTCTGACATGATCACTCCCGGGTCTTTTACATTAGTTTTTCGCTCTATTGTGTGGTTGGAATTTGTTTTATACTCTGATGATATTTTAATTTCCTCACTTTTTCCATATCGGAGTAATTGAAATTTCTCATCATTGAACTTCATATTGTTTTCTGCAGCCCATTTAAAGATTTGGTTGATGTCTGCTTGGAGTCTTGCAGTGTCTTCAATGGTGGACACTGTCATGCAGATTCGGGTGCCATCTGCAAAGGAAGACACGGCACTGTGGTTTATATCCCTGTCTATGTCCGATATGAGGATGAGGAACAAGATGGGAGCGAGTACTGTGCCTTGTGGAACAGAGCTTTTCACAGTAGCCGCCTCAGACTTTACTCTGTTGACTACTACTCTTTGTGTTCTATTTGTTAGGAAATTATAGATCCATCTACCAACTTTTCCTGTTATTCCTTTATCACGCATTTTGTGTGCTATTACACCATGGTCACACTTGTCAAAGGCTTTTGCAAAGTCTGTGTATATAACATCTGCATTTTATTTGTCTTCTAGAGCATCCAGAACCTTGTCGTAATGGTCCAGTAGTTGGGACAGACGGGAGCGACCTGCTCTAAATCCATGCTGTCCTGGGTTGTGCAATTAATGGGTATCTAGATGAGTGGCGATCTTGCTTCTTAGAACCCTTTCAAAGATTTGTATGATATGGGACGTTAGCGCTATTGGTCTGTAGTTCTTTGCTATTGCTTTACTGCCACCTTTGTGGAGTGGGGCTATGTCTGTTGTTTTTAGTAACTGCGGGACGACCCCTGTGTCCATGCTCCCTCTCCATAGGATGTTAAAAGCACATGATAGGGGCTTGTACACTAATAGTGGTGTACACTTGGGGTGTTGTACACTAATAGTGTTGTACACTAGAGGTGTCGTACACTAATAGTGTTGTACGCAAGGGGTGTTGTACACTAGGGGTGTTGTACACTAATAGTGTTGTACACTAGGGGTGTTGCTACACTGCGGGTCACACACTCAATTGAGCTAATCTCCTCTCTCTCTCTCTCATCCTATATATCTATCTATATTATATATATATATATATTATATATATAATATATATATATATATATTACTATTATATATATATATATATATATATATATATATATATATATATATATATATATATATCTATCTATCATTATTACTTATCTTATATTCTTCTCTCTCCTCATCTCCTCTTATCTATCTTTCTCCCAACTTCCTCTTGCCTCCTCCTCCTCCTCTCCTTCTCTTCCTCTTCCTCCTCCTCCTCCTCTTCTCTTCCTCCCTCCTCTCCCTCTTCCTCCTCTTCCTTCTCCTCCTCCTCCTCCTCCTCTTCTTCCTTTCCTACTCCTCCTCCTCTTCCTCCTCCTCCTCTTCCTCTTCCTCTTCCTCCTCCTCCTCCTCTTCCTCCTCTTCCTACTTCTCCTCCTCTTCATCTTCCTCCTCCTCCTCTCCTCCTCCTCTCTCCTCCCTCTCTCTTCCTCTCTCTTCCTCTCTCTTCCTTCCTCCTCTTCCTCTTCTCCTCTTTCTACTTCTCCTCCTTCTCTTCTTCTTCTTCCTCCTTCCTCCTCCTCCTTCCTCCTCTTCTTTCCTCCTTCCTCCTTCCTCCTTCCCTCCTCTTCCTCTCTCTCTCCTTCTCTTCCTCTCTCCTCTCTCTCCTCTTCCTCCTCCTCCTTTCCTCCTCCTTCTCCTCTCTTCCTCCTCCTCCTACTCCTCCTCTTCCCCTCCTCTTCCTCCTCCTTTCATCCTCTTCCTCTTCCTTTCTCTTCCTCCTCCTCCTCTTCCCTCCTCTTCCTCCTCCTCCTCCTCTTCCTTCTTCTCTTCCTCCTCTTCCTCCTCCTCTTCCTCTTCTCCTCCTCCTCCTCTTCTCTTCTTCCTCCTCCTCCTCTTCCTCCTCCTTCTTCTCTTCTTCCTCCTCCTCCTCTCTCCTCCTCCTCCTATTCCTCCTCCTTTCCTCTCTTCCTCCTCCTCCTCCTCCTCCTCCTCTCCTCTCCTCCTCTATTCCTCCTCCTTTCTCTCTTCCTCCTCCTCCTTCTCCTTTTCCTCTCCTCTTCCTCCTTCTCTTCCTCCTTTTCCTCTTCCTACACTTTCTCCTCCTCTCCTCTTTCTCCTCCTCCTCCTCTTTCTCTTCACCTCCTCCTCATCCTCTTCCTTCTCTTCCTCCTCTTCCTCCTTCTCCTCTTCCTCCTCCTCTTCCGCCTCCTCTTCCTCCCTCCTCCTCCTCTTCTTCCTCTTCCTTCTCCTCCTTCTCTTCCTCCTCCTTCTCCTCCTCCTCCTTGCTGGTAAAGGTTAATAAGGGTTAATTCCCTTTATTACTCTTCTGAATGTTGGTTCCTACCACCACCACCACTACTACTACTACCACCACCACTACCACTACCACCACCACTCCACCACCACTACCACCCACTCCCACTCCACCACTGCCACCACCACTCCACCACCACTACCACCACCACTCACCACACCACTCCACCACCACCCACTCACTACCACCACCACTACCACTACCACCACCACTCCACCACCACTAACACCACCACTACCACCACCACTCACCACCACCACCACCACTACCACCACCACTCCACCACCACTACCACCACCACTAACACCACCACTACCACCACCACCCACCACTACCACCACCCACTCCCACCACCCACTACCACCACCACCACCACTACCAACACCACTAACACCACCACAACCACTACCACCACCACTACCACCACCACTACCACCACCAACACTACCAACACCATTATTACCACTACCACTACTACCACCACCACTACTACCACCACTATGACCACTATCACCACTACCACCACCACTACTACCACCACTACCACCACCACTACCACCACTACCACCACCACTACCACCTCTACTACCACCACCACTACCACCACCACCACTACCACCACCATTAATACCACCACCACCACTGCCACCCCTGCCACCACTACCACTTCCTCCACCACCACTACTATCACCATTACCACCACCACTACCACCACCACTACCACTACCACCACCACCACCACTACCACCACTATCACTACTACTACCACCACCACCACCACTACCACCACCACCACCACTACCACCACCACTACAACTACCACTATGTAAATGAATGGTTCAGAGAACCGACGAGTTGGTAAATTAGACACATATGCAACACTACCACTACCACCACTACTACTAACAACCACCATTACCATCACCACTACTACTAACAACCACCTACCAACCCTACTTAGAACCACCACTAACAACCGCCACTACTAACAACTACCACTACTAACAACCGTTACTACCACCACTACTAACAAGCACCACTACTACAACCACTTTTACCACCACTAACAACCGACTACTAACAACCACCACTAACAACCGCTACTACCACCACTACTAACAAGCACCACTACTAATAACCACTACTACCACCACTACTAAGAACCACCACTAATAACAACCACCACTACCACCACTAACAACCACCACTACTAACAACCACCACTAACAACTACCACTACCACCACTAACAACCACCACTACCACCACTAACCACCACCACTAACAACCACCACTAACCACCACCACTAACAACCACCACTACCACCACTGACAACCACTACTACCACTACTAACAACCACCACTACCACACACTCTACCACTACCACCACTAACAACCACCACTACCACCACTAACCACCACCACTAACAACCACCACTACCACCACTGACAACCACTACTACCACTACTAACAACCACCACTACCACCACTAACAACTACCACTACCACCACTAACAACCACCACTACCACCACTAACCACCAAAAACTAACAACCACCACTAACAACCACCACTACTAACAACCACAACTAATAACAACCACCACTACTAACAACCACCACTACTAACAACCACCACTACTAACAACTATCACTACTAACAACCACCACTACTAACAACCACCACTACTAACAACCACCACTACTAACAACCACCACTACTAACAACCACCACTAACGACCACTACTACCACCACTACTAACAACCACCACTGCTAACAACCATTACTACCACCACTACTAACAACCACTGCTACTACCACTACTAACAATCACCACTACTAACAACCACCACTACCACCACCTCTCATTGACGGATGTTCCTTCCCAAGGATAGTGGTTGCCTGCTCTTCCTGATGATAGTAGTTTTAGTAATAGTACTAGTTGGGGTAGTAATAGTAGTAGTAGTGATAGTGTTAGTAGTGGTGGAAGATTGTAGCAGATAGCGGTAGATGGTGGTAAATAGTGATAAATAGAGGTAGCTGGTGGTAGCTACTACCATAACAACAATCACAGCAACAAACATCTTGAGAAAGTAGATATAACATCTACCAGTATCATCTACCAGCATCATCTACCGGGGCTTTTATAATGGAACAGATTAGATTTTGCCACCGAAGTGGCTAGTTTATTGTGCACCCCATATCGATCATGTGGACGGAGAAATGGAACAACACTCGTATAAACTATATATTTCAAGTTGGAATATTGATTGACTTACAAAAACACTTCCTGAACCCACTGGTGTGTC
Organism: Cherax destructor; assembly: GCA_009830355.1. NCBI lineage: Eukaryota > Metazoa > Arthropoda > Malacostraca > Decapoda > Parastacidae > Cherax > Cherax destructor. The sequence continues at coordinate 17,553 of WNWK01006077.1, read as the reverse complement.
TACAAGAGTGCAGAGGCCCTGAAAAATCCCAGCCCTCTAAATTGCCATCATTTGTTACATATAATCTCAAATCTACTAACTCTTGTGTTCTATATATTAAAAAATCCCTTCCCCATCAACTTCTCACACATAATAAAACAGAGGGACTGCAATACCCTGGTGTTAGGATTTATATTGGGAACTCTGCTCTCCACATATTTAACTTGTATACTCCTGCTGATAAGTTCAATTACTTGGAGCTCCCAACTTGTGCTCAGTCTGAGCCTACTCTTATTATTGGAGATTATAATGCAAAACACAAAAGCATTGGAAACTCACAGTTTGGTAATCGCAATGGTAACCAACTGTTGTCACTGTTAAATAGTCATGATAATGTGCAAATTGTAGGTGACCTTGAACCCACACATATCTATGGAGGCGTCCTTGATCTGTGCCTTGTCTTCAACATTACTTCTGCCAGCTGTGTGTCTTCCATTGTAACAGATCATTTTCCAAGGCTAACCTCACTAGATATAGGTAATACTATCCTTCCTGGTGGGATATTCAAGGGGAAACGTTCCCCCTGATTAACATGAGGACTTTGTTGCACATGTGACTGACTGGTTTAATTCCTATGAGTGTTCCTCTGTTGTGACCTTTAACAATGACCTTGTGAGCAGTATTCAGAACTACACCCCGAGTTTCGGCCATAATTCGATCCAGAATACTGCTCAAGTGCCGTTACCGAACGAATTTGTTCCTATAAGGAATAATGTAAATTAGATTAGTCCGTTTCAGATCCCCAAAAAAATACACTTACAAAAGCACTTACAATAATTCACTTACATAATTGTTCGAGTTGGAAGCTGTACGAAAACCGAGGTACCACTGTACTTAGAACCGCTACTGAAACCTCCTGATACTCTGAACCCAACTATCTTCCATAATAATCATACCTCCTATAAAAACCATATTTATTACAATGATCCTAAATTTCGAACATTGAAACGTACTGCTCGCAGACTAGGCCCAGCCTATAGAAAACATCGTACCCCTGGAATGCTGAGGATCTTCCAAACTGCCCTTGCGGCTGCCAGAGAGCCTATGACAGCTGCGGCAAACAGACTGGGAAAAATTTGTCAACGGTCTCAATGCTCACACCGCACATATGCAACAGTTAGGTAGCTTTATTTCGAAACGTTTCACCTACACAGTAGGCTTCTTCAGTCGAGTACAGAAAAGGTGATAGAAGCAGAAGAGATGTGAAGACGATGTAATCAGTCTATCACCCTTGAAGATCTAGTTTTGAGGTGGTCAGTCCCTCAGCCTGGAGAAGAGTATTGTTCCATAGTCTGAAACAATGTGAAATAGAAGTGACAGTATGGAGCCTTATATACTGTCAGGAGGTGAGATGTAGTGACCTACATCTCATCTAGTAGAAGCAAGAATGTGATCATTGAGAGGTCACGTCTCTCTCAGATCTACATCTCACTAGTAGAAGTTGTCTAAGGTATCGTCTGTTCTGGACCAAGATACCATTGTGTTGCAGTGTCTAACAGAGTGAATATTAAAATGGTATAAAATACCGACAAGTATTTTTTTTATTAACACATCGGCCGATTCCCACCAAGGCAGGGTGGCCCGAAAAAGAAAAACTTTCATCATCATTCACTTCATCACTGTCTTGCCAGAGGGGTGTTTTACACTACAGTTATAAAACTGCAACATTAACACCCCTCCTTCAGAGTGCAGACACTGTACTTCCCATCTCCAGAACTCAAGTCCGGCCTGCTGGTTTCCTGAATCCTTCATAAATGTTACTTTGCTCACACTCCAACAGCACGTCAAGTATCAAAAACCATTTGTCTCCATTCACTTCTATCAAATACGCTCACACATGCTTGCTGGAAGTCCAAGCCCCTCGCACACAAAACCTCCTTTACCCCCTCTCTCCAGCCTTTCCTAGGCCGACCCCTACCCCACCTTCCCTCCACTACAGATTTATACACTCTCGAAGTCATTCTGTCTCGTTCCATTCTCTCTACATGTCCGAACCACCTCAACAACCCCTCCTCAGCTCTCTGGATAATAGTTTGGTAATCCGCACCTCCTCCTAATTTCCAAACTCCAAATTCTCTGCATTATATTCACACCACACATTGACCTCAGACAGACATCTCCACTGCCTCCAGCCTTCTCCTCAGTTGCAACATTCATCACCCATGCTTCACACCCATATAAGAGTGTTGGTATAACTATACTCTCATACATTCCCTATTTACTTCCATGGACAAGGTTCTTTGTCTCCACAGACTCGAAGTGCTCCACTCACCCTTTTACCCTCATCAATTCTATGATTCACCTCATCCTTCATAGACCCACCCTGCTGACATGTCCACTCCCAAATATCTGAATACATTCACCTCCTCCATACTCTCTCCCTCCAATCTGATATCCAATCTTTCGTCACCTATTCTTTTTGTTATCCTCATCACCTTACTCTTTCCTATATTCACCTTCAATTTTCTTCTTTTACACACCCTACCAAATTCATCCACCAACCTCTGCAACTTCTCTTCAGAATCTCCCAAAAGCACAGTGTCATCAGCAAAAAGCAACTGTGACAACTCCCACTTTGTATTTGATTCTTTATCTTTTAACCCCACACCTCTTGCCAAGACCCTCTTCACTTCTCTTACAACCCCATCTATAAATATATTGAACAACCACGGTGACATCACACATCCTTGTCTAAGTATTTTATACCATTTTAACATTCGCTCACACCCCACTTAGCCGGGCATGGAGGGACATAAACATAATTAAGGGTAACAGAACAGGTCAGATCGCGCACCCTCATCCCTTACATAGGGCGAATGAGTTAGTCAGTACTTGGGCTGCCACATCTAGCTATGACAATCTTCCCAGTACCACACAGGTGAAATTAATGGACAAACAAGACTCAAGGGAGAGCCTGATATGTTTTATACTCAGCAAGAAAGATGACTAACATTCCTTTCACTAACTTTGAACATAACGAGGGCAAATTCCTGGGCCTTCACCTTGACAGCAGCCTGAAATTCAGCACCCATATCCAACACATAATAAAGAAAGTGTCCAAAACTGTGGGGATCCTCTCTAAGATACTGTATTATGTACCACAATCAGCCCTACTCACACTATACTATTCACTCATCTATCCCTACCTCACATATGCCATTTGTGCATGGGGATCAACAGCAATTACCCACCTAAAGCCATTAATAACCCAACAAAAAGCCGCAGTAAGAATTATCACGTAATCCAACGCTAGGCAACCCCCCCCCCCCCACTCTTCAATGACCTAAACCTACTCACTGTTCAGAACATCCATACTTACTACTCTGCTATCTATATTTATATAACCATAAATTCCAACTTTAACCCTGAGCTAAAACACTTTCTTGACAGTTGTGACAGGACCCATAGACATAATACCAGACATAAACATCTCTTTGACATTCCCCGTGTCCGACTAAATCTATACAAAAATTCAATGCGCATAAAAGGGCCTAAGATCTGGAACTCCCTGCCTGAAAACTCTAGAACAGCAGACACAATCTCCACTTTCAAAAGCACCGTTAAAAAACATCTTATCTCACTTACGCACCCAACCGGTAGCTAACCACATGAAAACTACTTTATCTTGCACATATCCACATCAAAAGATACTTACTGATATCTGTGATTCCCCTTAATTTCACATGACTGACCAAAATTCTAATACAACTATTGCTTCATAATTCTTAAGCTAGTCATAAGTTTGCCTAAGACACTCCAATATAGAAACGGTATTATGCCAATACATCACCTTTACCATTATTATATAAAGTAATTGTTAAATTCTTTAAACTAATTGTTTAATTCTTAAATGTTTTAATTTCAATACCTCAATATTGTAAACCTAATTAATCACTACAATTACCTAACCTTACTATCAGTATAATCATTGTGTCACTATTGAGTAAGACCTATCATAAGACTGCCTGAAAAGCCTAGGCATACCTAGGCATATTATTGGCCATCTTGTAATATCTACTTCATAAAATGTACATTACTATAATTGCACCCCACTCTGTATATTACTAGAAATAAAGAATTTGTATTTGAATTTGATGTAGCACTAACTAAGGGCAACTCCATTTCGCCTGGTGAGGATGGTATTACTTACAACATACTCAGATTGCTGTGTCGAGTACTAGGTAATCCTTTACTTGAATTATATAACATAAGCTATGTACCTGGGGAGCTCCCTAAATCTTGGACCAACAGAATCATCATTCCCATTCCTAAGTCCAAACAAAACTTATTTCGCCCAATATCTCTTAGTACCAAACTTGCACACAAAAATCACTCCGTACGAAAGCAAAAGACTCGGCAGGCGATGTAACATCCCCCCAATGAAGAGCAGGGGTGCCACTAGCACGTTGAGGGACAACACAATAAGTGTCAGGGGCCCAAGATTGTTCAACTGCCTCCCAGCATACATCAGGGGGATTACAAACAAACCCCTGGCTGTCTTCAAGCAGGCACTGGACAGGCACCTAAAGTCGGTACCTGATCAGCCGGGCTGTGGTTCGTACGTTGGACTGCGTGCGGCCAGCAGTAACAGCCTGGTTGATCAGGCTCTGGTCCAACAGGAAGCCTGGTCACAGACCGGGCCGCGGGGGCGTTGACCCCTGGAATTCTCTCCAGGTAGACTCCAGGTTAGTAGCTGCTTGTGTAAAACATTCGAGAGGATGATTCTTAATCGTCTCATGCACAGAATTAAAAAACAATTGTCTCCCTGGTTGCATGGTTTCATGCATGGAAGGAGTGTGCATCATTGCATAGACACCTTTCTCACTCTGCACACTGCCAGCTCATACACTACCTTCCTTGACCTAAAATCTGCTTTTGATGTAGCCAACCGACATGTAATCATTAGTGAACTTGCCAGAATGGATGTTGGAGGATGGCTTCTCCGCTGGATTAAAGGCTACCTGTCCAACAGAAAGTCTTCTGTGTTGTTCCAGGGACATAAAAGTATAACTAAAGATTTTGAATTAGGAACCCCACAGGGAGGTGTGCTCAGTCTCACCTTACTCAATATTCTAATTAATGCTATGCCTAGCCAGCCCCTAAATGCAAATTATGTGATCAGGCATATGGTCACTGTCTTGAACACTATGTGCTGAATTGTCCACTTATTGAGGAATATAGAGATAGACAGTATAATAACCTATGTGACATGTCAAGATATCTTATTAGTGAAGGTAGGATACCACTTATTCTAAGCAAATTTCCTAAATTTGCTTGTAACAGATAAGTGAACTGTAGATATAAATCCAAATTAATTTCCATGAACGTGCCTATCTGTGCTCATGATAATGCGAGCACAGATGGGCATGTTTGTGGAGCAACTTGCAATGTGAACAGACTGACTGATGTTGTAGTGGCCAGGCTTAGGCTTGGCTACAGGTACTTCTGACAGTTTGGGAGACAGATGATGATCAAACTAAATGCAAATTATGTGATCAGGCATATGGTCACTGTCGTGAACACTATGTGCTTAATTGTGCACTTATTGAGGAATATAGAGATATACAATATAATAACCTATGTGACATGTCAAGATATCTTATTCATGAAATAAGATATCTGCTTGTAACAGATAATTGAAATGTAGATATAAACCCAAATGTACAATTGTTAACCCCTTTGGGGCCTAGTGCCTAGGCCTTTTGTGTATCCATATGCTCTTGCGCTACCGTCCACAGGATGGATATGGGGTGCACAATAAACTAGCCACTTCGGTGGCAAAATCTAAAAATCTAGCCAGCCCCATCATTATATAATTAGTTTTGCTGATAATATAATGATTCACACCACCGGAAATTGCAAACATCGAACTAAAACTAAAGGAATCTTACAGGAATCAAGAAACGCGGGAAGAACTAAAAGCCATAAATGAAATTGAAAGAAACCCAAAGTCTTTCTTTTCTTAAGCCAAATCAAAGTCGAGAACAACATCCAGTATTGGGCCCCTACTTAGACGAGATGGGTCCTACACAGATGACAGCAAGGAAATGAGTGAGCTACTAAAGTCCCAGTATGACTCAGTTTTTAGCGAGCCGCTAACCAGACCGAGAGTCGAAGACCTAATGATTTTTTAATGAGAGAACCACAGAACTTGATAGACGCAAACCAATCTGACATTATCCTGACGTCAAGTGACTTCGAAAAGACTCATGGAACTCCGTGTTCATCAAGAACTGCAAGAAGCCCCTATCATGTGCCCTTAACATCCTATGGAGAGGGAGCATGGACACAGGTGTCGTCCCGCAGTTACTAAAAACAACAGACATAGCCCCGCTCCACAAAGGTGGCAGTAAAGCAATAGCAAAGAACTACAGACCAATAGCGCTAACGTCCCATATCATACAAATCTTTGAAAGGGTTCTAAGAAGCAAGATCGCCACTCATCTAGATACCCATTAATTGCACAACCCAGGGCAGCATGGGTTTAGAGAAGGTCGCTCCTGTGTGTCCCAACTACTGGACCACTATGGCAAGGTCCTGGATGCTCTAGAAGACAAACAAAATGCAGATGTTATATACACAGTCTTTGCAAAAGCCTTTGACAAGTGTGACCATGGTGTAATAGCACACAAAATGCGTGATAAAGGAATAACAGGAAAAGTTGGTAGATGGATCTATAATTTCCTAACAAGTAGAACACAAAGAGTAGTAGTCAACAGAGTAAAGTCTGAGGCGGCTACTGTGAAAGCTCTGTTCCACAAGGCACAGTACTTGCTCCCATCCTATTCCTCATCCTCATATCGGACATAGACAGGATATAAGCCACAGTGCCGTGTCTTCCTTTGCAGATGACACCCGAATCTGTATGACAGTGTCCACCGTTGAAGACACTGCAAGACTCCAAGCAGACATAAACCAAATCTTTAAATGGGCTGCAGAAAACAATATGAAGTTCAATGAGGAGAAATTTCAATTACTCCGATATGGAAAACGTGAGGAAATTAAAATCTCATCAGAGTATAAAACAAATTCCAACCACGCAATACAGCGAAAAACTAATGTCAAAGACCTGGGAGTGATCATGTCAGAGGATTTCACCTTCAAGGACCATAACACTGTAGCAATCGCATCTGCTAGAAAAATGACAGGATGGATAATGAGAACCTTCAAAATCAGGGATGCCAAGCCCATGATGAAAATTTTCAGGTCGCTTGTTCTATCTAGGCTGAAATATTGCTGCACTTAACTGCACCTTTCAAGGCGGGTGAAATTGCTAACATAGAAAATGTGCAGAGAACCTTCACGGCAAAAAATAACTGCTATAAACCACCTACGAAAGAAAAGACTCGACAGACGATACAACATCCCCCAATGAAAAGCAGGTACCACTAGCACGTTGAGGAACAACACAATAAGTGTCAGGGCCCAAGACTGTTCAACTGCCTCCCAGCATACCTGCCTGGAGTCTACCTGGAAAGAATTCCAGGGGTCAACGCCCCGCGGCCCGGTCTGTGACCAGGCCTCCTGTTGGACCAGAGCCTGATCAACCAGGCTGTTACTGCTGGCCGCACGCAGTCCAACGTACGAACCACAGCCCGGCTGATCAGGTACCGACTTGAGGTGCCTGTCCAGTGCCTGCTTGAAGACAGCCAGGGTTTTCTTGGTAATCCCCCTGATGTATGCTGGGAGGCAGTTGAACAATCTTGGGCCCCTGACACTTATTGTGTTGTCCCTCAACGTGCTAGTGGCACCCCTGCTCTTCATTGGGGTGTTGTTACATCGCCTGCCGAGTCTTTTGCTTTCGTAGGGAGTGATTTTTGTGTGCAAGTTTAGTACTAATCCCTCGAGAATTTTCCATGTGTATATAATAATGTATCTCTCCCGCCTGCGTTCTAGAGAGTACAGGTTTAGGAACTTCAATCGTTCCCAGTAGTTGATTATCAATGACCCCTGGCTGTCTTCAAGCAGGCACTGGAGAGCACCTAAAGTCGGTACTTGACCAGTTAGGCTGTGGTTCGTACGTTGGACTGCATGCGGACAGCAGTAACAGCCTGGTTGATCAGGCCCTGATCCACCATGGGGCCTGGTCACAGACCGGGCCGCGGGGGCGTTGACCCCAGGAACTCTCTCCAGGTAAACTCCAGGTAAACACCTAAAACATCCTTAACCATGTACTAGCCTCGTACCAGGACCTGAGGGTTGATAATCTCTACTGATAAAACAAAGATACTAATAGGCGTCCTCCTCGACAGAGGGACAGTTGGCCAGATCCAGTTGCATGATGGGTCTCTTCTAGAATATGTAAACAGATACAGGTATCTAGGCTTTGAGGTCCAACTACTTGGACCTGTTGTAACGAGACTTTGTCGTCAATACAAAGAAAGGCTAAGAGCACTTAGAGCTGTGGCAGGGTTTCACCCCAGGTTTGGTGCTAATGTTAAAATTGTGAAAATGATGTATCTTGCTTATATTAGATCATTGGTTGATTATGCTACCCCACTACTTGCTCTTGTGTCTGACTGGAAGCTTGGAGGGCTGGAAAAACTGCAGAACGAAGCAATGAGGATCATTTTAGGATGCCCTCGTACTGCCAAAATTTTAAATATGCAGAAAGAACTTGATATTCCAAGCATCAGAGATCGTGTTACTGAAAGAAATATCCTAATTGGGGTTAATATGCTAATGCAAGCCCATTCAAACCCTTGCACAGAAGCCCTCCAAACTTTCCTCAGCACTGGTGAACATCCCTCCAGATGGATCGAGAAAACTGGAACCGACCTCCGCATAAACATGGTACATGATCTATGTCAAGTAAGGGAGCAGCGGCACTTCCCCGCTCCATGGGATATTACCCAATTCCAAACTACCATTCCTCCATTTCTCCCCAAAACTCTTCTTAAATCACAACCAAAGCTTCGTCTTTGAGCCAAACATGATGCCTTAAGCTGCACTGATAACTTAGTCACACAGAACACTCTCTCACAAATTATTTACGTTGATGGTTGTGTTCACCAATCCACTGGTGCAGCTGGTAGTGTTCACCAATCCACTGGTGCAGCTTTTTAGCATTCACCAGTCCACTGGTGCAGCTGGTAGTGTTCACCAATCCACTGGTGCCAGCTGGTAGTGCTGCTGTTGTCATGCAGAGTGATGGCTCCCATAAAGAAATTGGAGCACGCATCTATAACTGGGCCTCTACCCTTCAGACAGAACTATTTGCCATACTCCTTGCACTCAAATGCATTCATGTATCTAAGGCTGACACTTTAATTGTAACTGATTCTCTGTCATCCATAAATGCTCTCAACTCATCAAGTATAACTTGTAGCATGCTTGTGTCAGAAGCCAGACACAGGTATGGTAGGATTCTGGATAGTAGAGTCAGAGTGCACATGCTGTGGATTCCATCTCACATTGGTCTTCAGATTCATGATAGAACTGATAAATTGGCTAAGTTTTATGCTTTCAAAGAGGGGGTAGATTACAATCTTGGCTTGTCACTTAGCAGTTTGAGAACAATAATACGAAAAGAACTTCAACTGAATTTTATTGACTTAAGACTCAGGGAGATTGACACCAGTCAGTCCATCTATCATCATTCTATCATGCAGGAGGAGCCACATGTCTATGGTGCATCCAACAAAATAAGCAGACTCTTGGATGTCACCACCGCCCGCCTCCGGCTGGGTTACAAGTATCTTTGGCAGGTTAAATCACCACCACCAGATGTAGACCAAATGAAATGTAAACTTTTGCCAGATGGACTATTGTCACACACTGGAGTGCGATAAAAATAAATTAATTCAGAGACAACTCACTCAGAAATGTTCAAGATATATAAATTATCCACAGTGGTATATTACAAACCATTCTGGAAAAATACTCTGACTTTGCTCCCTGTAAATAAAGCATTACCACTCTATGACTAAAGAAATAATTCTTAACATCCTTTGACTCATCTGAGTCTTCAACTTCCAATTGTGACCCTTGTTGCTGTGTCCCATCTCTGGAACATCCTGTCTCTGTCCACCTTGTCAATTCCTCTCAGTATTTTGTATCGTTATGTCTCCCTGACCCTCCTGTCCTCCAGTGTCGTCAGTCCGATTTCCCTAATCTTTCTTCGTAGGACTTACCCCTAGCTCCGGGACTAGTCTTGTTGCAAACCTTTGCATTTTTTTTAATTTCTTATGTGCTTGGCTAGGTATGGGTTCCAAACTGGTGCTGTATACTCCAATATGGGCCTAACGTACACGGTGTACAGGGTCCTGAACGATTCCTTATTGAGATGTCGGAATGCTGTTCTTAGGTTTGCTAGGCGCCCGTATGCTGCAGCAGTTATTTAGTTGATGTGCGCCTCAGGAGATGTGCTCGGTATTATACTCACCCCAAGATCCTTTTCCTTGAGTGAGGTTTGTAGTCTCTGGCCCCTAGACTGTTGCGTTGTGTATGCGTGTGTGTGTTTACCTGGAGTCTACCAGCATCAATTACCAGTATTATCTACCACAATCATCTACCAGCATTATCTACCATAATCTACCACCATAATCTACGAGTATCATCTACCACCATAATCTACCACCATAATCTACCACCATTATCTACCACCATCATCTACCACCATCATCTACCACCATCATTTACCATCATCATCTACCATCATCATCTACCACCATCATCTACCACCATCATCTACCACCATCATCTACCACCATCATCTACCAGTATCATCTACCACCATCATCTACCACCATCTTCTACCACCATCTTCTACCACCATCATCTACCACCATCATCTACCACCATCATCTACCAGTATCATCTACCAGTATCATCTACCACCATCATCTACCACCATCATCTATCACCATCATCTACCACATCATCTACCACCATCTGCCACCATCATCTACCACCATCATCTACCAGTATCATCTACCACCATCATCAACCACCATCATCTATCACCATCATCTCCACCATCATCTACCAGTATCATCTACCACTACCATCTACCACCATCATCTACCACCACCATCTACCAGTATCATCTACCACCACCATCTACCACCATCATCTACCAGCATTATCTACCACCATCATCTACCACCATCATTTACCAGTATCATCTACCAGTATCATCTACCACCACCATCTACCACCATAATCTACCACCATCATCTATACCACCATCATCTACAACCATCATCTCCCAGCATTATCTACCACCATCATCTCCCAGTATCATCTACCAGTATCATCTACCACCACCATCTACAACCATCATGTACCAGTGTCATCTACCACCATCTACCACCATCATCTACCAGTATCATCTACCACCACCATCTTCTACCACCATCATCTACCACCATAATCTACCAGTATCATCTACCACCATCATCTACCAGTATCATCTACCACTCATCTACCACCATCATTTACCACCATCTTCTACCACCATCATCTACCACCATCATTTACCACCATCATCTACCACTATCATCTACCACCATCATCTACCACCATCATCTACCATCACCATCAACCACCATCATCTACCACCATCATCTACCACCAACATCTACCACCATCATTTACCATCATCATCTACCACCATCATCTACCACCATCATCTACCAGTATCATCTACCAACACCATCTACCACCATCATCTACCACCACCATCTACCACCACCATCTACCACACCATCTACCACCATCATCTACTAGTATCATCTACCACCATCATCTACCACCATCATTTACCATCATCTACCACCATTATCTACCACCATCATCTACCAACATCATCTACCAGCATCATCTACCAGTATCATCTACCACCACTATCTACCACCACCATCTACCACCCCATCTACCACCCCATCTAGAACATCATCTACGAGCATCATCTACCACAACCATCTCCCAAATCATCTACCACCATTATCTACCACTATCATCTACCAACATCATCTACCAGCATCATCTACCAGTATCATCTACCACCACCATCTACCACCAATCTACCACCACCATCTACCACCACCATCTACCACCACCATCTACCCCCCCCATCTACGAACAACATCTACGAATCATCTACCACAACCATCTACCACCATCATCTACACCATTATCTCCACCATCATCTACCAACATCATCTACCAGCATCATCTACCACCATCATCTACCACCATCATCTACCACCATCATCTCTCACTCCCATTTAAGCCTAAGCAGCGTCCCTGACCTAATTATCTACCCAGTAGACATAAAGCCGTGTTGAGCCTCATAGACTGGCCGCCCATCATCTGTTGACTCGAGGATTGTAAGAGTCAGCATTAATACATCTGGGTGTGATGAAGAGGTAGTGGGATGCTGCATCTGTCTCTGCTTTTTTCCTCTCTCTCTCCTCCTCTTTCTCTCTCTTCTCTTCTTTCTCTCTCTACTTTCCCCTCTCTCTCTCTCTTCCCCTCTCTCTCTCCTTTCTCTCCTCTCTCCTCTCTCTCTCTCTTCTCTCTCTCTCTCTCTCTCTCTCTCTCTCTTCTCACTTTCTCTCTCTCTCTTCTCTCTCTCTTCTTCTCTCTCTTCTTCTCTCTCTCTTCTCTCTCTCTACTTTTTTTCTTTTCTTTTTTCTTATTTTCTGTCTATCTTCTGTCTCTATTATCTTCTACTCTCTGTCTCTGTCTATCTATCTTGTCTTTATCTGTATCTATCTCTGTCTCTCACAATCTTACTGTCTTACGTAGAGGAGGAGAGAGAGAGAGAGAGAGAGGAGAGGAGAGGAGAGAGAGAGAGAAAGAGAGAGAAGATAAGATAAGATCAGATTTTCTTCAGATTTTTAACCCCGGAGGGTTAGCCACCCAGGATAACTCAAGAAAGTCAGTTCGTCTTATTTCCATTGTGGTCCTCAATCTTGTTCCCCAGGATGCAACCCACACCAGTCCACTAACACCCGTACCTATTTGCTGCTAGGTGAACATGACAACAAGTGTAAGGAAACACGTCGAAATGTTTCCCCCCGCCAGGGTGGAGCGAGAGCTTTAGCCACCAGGCCACCGGGAGAGAGGAGTGAGAGAGAGAGAGAGGAGTGAGAGAGAGAGAGAAGGGAGAGAGTCTGGTTTTAATGATGCCACTCCCATCGCTGATGGAGTAATGGAGGGACCGGTGGAGTGTACAACGTATACACATTTGTACACACGTGTACAAAAGTGTACACCTTTGTACACAAGTGTACAAAGGTGTAAACAGGTGTACACAAGTGTCACAGGTGTACTCAAGTGTACAGAAATGTACACAGGTGTACTAAATGTACACAGGTGTATTCAAGTGTACACAAGTGTACAAGTGCAAAAGGGTTTTCAACAAGACTAGTCCCGGAGCTAAGGGGTATGTCCTAGAGGAGAGGTTAAGGAAATCGACCTGACGACACTGGGGGACAGGAGAGATAGGGGACATGATAACGACATATAAGATACTGAGAGGAATAGACAAGGTGGACAAAGACAGAAAAGTTCCAGAGATGGGACACAGCAAAAAGGGGACACAGTTGGAAGTTGAAGACTCAGATGAATCACATGGTTTTAGGAAGTATTTCTTCAGTCACAGAGTGGTCGGGAAGTGGAATAGTCTGGGAAGTGAAGTGGGGCAGGATCCATAAAAGCTTTAAGAAGGGGTTTGATAAAGCTCATGGCGCAGGGGGTTACCCGAGGGAGTGAAGAGGGGGGCCCAGGAGCTATGACTCGACCCCCAACCACAACTAGGTGAGTAAAAAGGTGAGTACAGGTGTACAAAGTGTACACAGGTGTACACAGGTGTTCACAAGCAGACAAAGGGTGGTCAGGTTTTGGCTGAGATTCAGAAAACACCTTAAATATAACCTATGATGCCTGCCAGCAACACCTGTGTCTAAATGTGTCAACACCTGTGTGTATGTGTCAACACTTGCGCATGTATCACCAATTGTGGTTGCATTGGTTGAGACTCAGCTCCGGGCCCCCGTGTCAACATGTGTGTGTGTAAACCTGTGTGTGTGTGTCACACCTGTGTGTGTGTGTGTAAACACCTGTGTGTGTGTGTGTGTCAATACATGTGTGTGTGTTAACACCTGTGTGAGTGTGTGTCAACACCTGTGTTTTTTTCAACACCTGTGTGTGTGTGTGCGTGTCAACACCTGTGTGTGTGTGTGTGTAAACCCCTTTGTGTGTGTGTATACCAGTTGTGGTTGCAGGGGTCGATTCACAGCTCCTGGCCCCGCCTCTTCACTGGCCGCTACTGGGTCCTCCCCCGGCCAGAGCTTTATCATCCCTTTTTAAAGCTTTATGGAACCTGCCTATACTACATCGTTCCCCCTATTACATTAAACCTGGCTGAAGAAATACTTCCAACATCTCTGTGATTCATCTGAGTTTTCAATTCCAACTTTTCCCCCTTTTTGTTTCCCATCTCTGGAACATTCTGTCTTTGTCCACCTTGTCAATTCCTCTGTATCTTATATGTCGTTATCATGTTCCCCATTTTCCTGTCCTCCAGTGTCGTCAAGTCGATTTCCCTTTAAACCCCTCCTCGTAGGACATCCCCTTAGCCCGGGACTAGTCTTGTTGAAAACCTTTTCACTTTCTCTAGCTTCTTTACGGGTTGGCTAGGTGGGGTTCCCAAAATGGTGCTGATACTCCCAAAATGGGCCTAACGTACAAATGACGGGGGCCTAAGATTTTTTTTAAGATGTCAATCTGTTTTGGTTTCTAGGGGCCCATATGCTGCAGCGTTTTTGGGTTTTGGGTCCCTCAGGAGATGTGCCGGGGTTATATCACCCCAAGATTTTTTCCTTTATTGAGGTTTGTAGTCCTGGCCCCTAGACTGTACTGTCTGGGTCTTTTTTCCCCTTAATTTTGACTTTGCATTTGGGGGGTTGAACTCCGGACCCCCTTTTTTGGGCCAGGTTTTCAGCCTGTCCAGATCCCTCTGTAGTTCTGCTTGATCCTCGCCATTGAATTTTCCTAACGTAATATCGCAAACAGGGACATTCAGAGTCTATTCCTTCGTCAGTCTTTCAAAATACCCGAAAAGCAGCCACCCTGTCGTAGAACTCCGGGTTTTTTTGGACACAGGATTTCCCTCCCTGGGGGGGGCCCGTCGTTGATGAGATCTTTCCCTTTTTTTAGGTGCTCCACCACTCTTTTTGATTATCTTCCCATGATTTTGAAAAATTCATTCATACACTTTCTTGGTTTAGTGCTTTTTTCCCTGCCCCCTTTTTTTTAAAAAATTGGGCACTTTTTTTTTCCCCTTCCATACCTCGGTAGTTCCCCCTGTTTCGATAGATGTGTTGAAGATTGTTGTTAAAAACCCCAGCTCCTCTCCCCTCTCCCCGGGCCCCTTTTTGGGGATTTTACCCCCCTTTTGAGGTATCACCCAGTAGCCCTTTTTCCCAGTTGTTTTTTTGTGCCCAACACCGGGGGGGGTGTACCCCTGCCTCTCCCCCTTTTCGGGGGGCCCCCCTCTATCCCCTTTTTGTGAACCCCTTTTTTGGAATTTTTTGGTTGAGCCCCTCAACCCCTTCACCCCCCTTTGGGCCCCCCTCCTTCCTTCTTCAGCCTGATCACCTGGCCCTTTTCTTTTTTTCCTTTTTCCCGATGTGGCTGTCAACCTTCGAGTCAGATTTGGTTTTCCCTTTTCTATGGATTCTCGTATTTTTTTTGGGGCCCCCCCTTTTTACCTGTTTTTAAAAATTTCGGGGCCTTGACTGCTCTCCTTATTCTCCTGGGTTTTTCCTTTTGCCCCTTCCTTTCCCCCTGGACACTTTGGTTTTTTGGGTTCCCCCCCTTTTGGGGGGGAAACCAGGGGCCCCCATCCTTTTTTTTTTTGCTTCTCCTTTTCCCTTTTGGGGAACGGGGGAAAAAATTCGTAAAATTTTCTTTTTTTCCCCCTAGTCCCCTTTTCATGTAGTTTGGCTTCATTAGGGGGGGGCCCCTTCCCCCCCTTCCCCCCCACTTGTAACTTTATTTTTGTTTTTTGAAGTTTAAACCTATGATCACGGGCCCCCAAAGGGGGGGTTTTTTTTTTGATGCCCCTAATATCTATTTTTTTATTTTTAATACTAGGCCCCGTCTCGCTGGTTCGTCCCCCCCCTTTTTGGTTTTTTTTCCCCCCTTGTTTGGCATGGGGGTTTTCCCCGGACCCCCTCCAGCATTTTTGACCTCCCGTGTTTTTGGCCCCCCAAAATTTGGGGGTCAAAAATTTCCCAACGTTTTTCCCGGCTGAATCACCATATAAAAAAACTTCCCCCTGCTCGCTGAGCCCTTCGGGGGTACTTCGGCCAGTTTTCAATCATCTTTCCTTCACCCCTTTTTCCCGCCTTGGCCTCCCCGTTTTGTGGTGGGTTATACATCACTGAAAATTACCCCCCCTTGGGGGCCCCCAGACTGTAGTGTTCCTTTTTGTAACCCCCCGTTTCCCCCCCTGTTCCCCTTCCACCCCCGTAAAAAACCCTTTTTTTGGATCAGCAGTGCCACCCCCCACCCCCCCCCCCCCTTTTCTTTTCCCCAGGTCCCCGGGGCCCATTGGAAAAAATGACATCTGTTATCATACCTGTGAGCTTTTTTTGAGAGCTTTTTTTATTTTCAACACCTTTTGTGTATGTCAACACCTTTTTTGTGTGTGTGCCCCAAAAACCCGAGTCTTTTGTCCACCATTTTGTGTGTCAACACCCCGTGTGTGTGTGTGTGTCAAAACCTGTGTGTGTGTGTGTGTGTCAACACCTTGGGGGGTTTTTTCAAACACCTGTGTGTATTTTGTGGTTTTCCCCCTTTTGTTAAAAACCTGTGTGTTTTTTCAACACCTATCTCACCTAATTGTGGTTGCAGGGGGCGAGACTCGGGGGCCCGGCCCCGCCCTTCACTGTCGCTACTGGGGCCCTTCTCTCCCCGCCCCAGGCTTTTTTCATCCTCATCTTAAAACTGTGTATGGTTTCCCCCCCCCATACATCACTTCAGACTTTTCCACTTCCTGACAACTCTGTGACTGGGAAAAAAATTTTTCCCCCCATCCCTTTGACTCATCTGAGTTTTAACCCAATTGTGACCCCTTGTTTCTGTGTCCCCTCTCTGGGGAAAAACCTGTCTCCCCCCCACCTTGTCTATTCCCCCCCAGTATTTTGTATGTCGTTATCATGTCTCCCCCCCCCCTCCTGTCCACCAGTGTTGTTTTTTCCGATTTCCCTTTAAAACCCTTTTTTTGGGGGCATTCCCCCTTTTTTCTGGGGAAAAAAAACCCTTTTCGAAGCCTTTTCCTTTTTTAATTTCGACTTCCCGACCAAGTGTGGGGTTTAAAAAGGTGCTGCATAAATTTTTGGGTTACGACACGGTGGCAGTGTCTTCAAATTCCCCAAGGGATCGGAACCCCCATTCTCCCCCTTTTTCCCCCCCGCCCGTATGGGCTTTTCTGGGTTTATTGGGGGGTTTGAGGTGCTCAGTGTTATACTTACCCCAAAATCTTTTCCTTTAGCGAGG
>WNWK01006076.1:0-110760 GCA_009830355.1 Cherax destructor | reverse complement strand
CTCCATTTTTCATTTTTCTATTATCTCCTTCTTCATTTCTATCGTACATATATTTCTGTTCCTTTTTGCCACAGGCTTAGCACTAGGATTTTTCCCTTTGGGACCCATGGTACCCTTTTTTTAGCAGTTGCAAGCACAAAAAACAGTGGAATAATGACAATATACTGGTATGAATGCGTGGGTGTGGGGGGGTTGGTCGCCCGTTGAAACAAAAAAGCACTCCCCGCCCCCTGGGGCGGGGGTAAACTGGGCCCCAAGCGGACAGGCCCGGTCAAAAAGGCGTAAGACGAATCAATAACGGATGTCGCTTCAAATTTCTTACTTTTGGAACGGATTCGAATATAACGTAAGGTGATAACAACGTAAGTCGGGGTACCACTGTATATATATATATATATTGTTTTTAATTATTTTATATGTGATAATTTACATAGAGCCATCAATGTTGAGGGCTTTGAAGGTGATGAGCGACATTGATAGGAGCATAATTCCCTACAAAACTGTTTGTAGATATGAAGAGGAAATGGTCTCAGTTGCCCATCACAATGTTCTTCACAAGGAAGCCTGCCACTACCCCTACTGCCTCACCTGAACCTCAACCCGTGGCAGAATCTGACTCCGTTGCTAACTCTGACTCTAGCGATGTCAGCAGTGATGCTGGCAGTGAAGAGTTAGAAACTACACACTAGACTCATCATGCCATGCAGTTACACTCCATATAATCACCTCCATTCAAATGTCATCAGTAACTGCATGGCTAACTACCATCACCATCATCATCGTCATTATCATCACAAGTCATCAGAGTTCGTCTGCCTAACCTTACGAGTGGTGAGTGTTTTGTTTGTTCATTATTTATTATTAAACCATAACATGTACGTACATACATATATACAATATTTTACGATGTTTTCATGTGTTTTATGATTGTTCGTGGTTCAATAGGTTAATGAAGCAGTATTGTTAGGCTAAGTAAATGCTATTATTATATTTCCCTACAATATATTTGCGCATCAAAACATTTGCGAATGCTACAGTACAGTATTATTATATTTCCCTACATCATATTTGCGCACCAAACATTCGTGAATTTTCAAGATTCGAGAGGTTCTGGATCTCCTAACCCTCACGAGTGTGGAGGGCCTCCTATATATGAGGCTACCTTACCAGTCGAAAATAAATTTCATTTTGCACAAGATATTTAAAATGTACTTACCTCTCAACTTCCTCCTCTAGAACCTCAATGGCATCTTGGTGAGCTTGTTGCCTGACAAGTGCTGCCATCTGCACTTCCCTCATGGTTGCTTCCAGTTGCCGTTTTTCTCGTCGCAGCTGAGATATTTCTTGGTCTTTCCGTGCTAACTCCTCCAGGTGGTGCAGAAGAGGACCTTCACTCCCACCACTAACTTGGGACAACAGAGCTGCTGTGGCTTCTAGGCTCCCAAGACCATTCTGTAACAGCCAAACTTCCCATATGTATCACTCTCAGATATTTACAGTACGGTATTGGCTTACTGTATGCAATTTTTCTATCATAAACATTTTACAGTGGACCTTTGGTTTTCGTGTTTAATCCGTTCCAGAGGGATTGGCTAAAACCAAAATCGGCGAAAACTAAAACCATTTTCCCCATAAGAAATAATGTAAATTAAATTATAATTTGTTTCAGACACCCAGGAGTATTAAAAAAAAATATTTTTTTAGAGATTAAATATAGATTTACATACAGAAAAGAATGACAAATAAATATAAAGCACTAATAACATGTATAAATGAACATTTAACATCACACTTACCTTTATTGGCGACTCTTGTTGATGTATGGAAGACGGAGAGGAGGAGAGTTGGAGGCGAGTTTATTGTTTGGAGGCAGGACAAAATGCTTCAATTTGACACAATAAACAATATTAATAACATAGAAACATGATATATACTCTAGAATGAATAAAATATGTCATTACGAATGTGAGGACTGGTGATAGTATTATTGTTGTTGGGTTTATAAGGGCCACTGACCATAAGCCGTACATATAGTGGTGGTGGTGGATTCCACCACCAGTATTCACACTGAAACAATGTACGTAATTTATAAATAAGAAATATTTACACTTTAATTTATAAATAAGAAATCTTTACATTTAATAAATAAGAAATCTTTACACTTTATAAAAAAGAAATATTTACACTTATCTCGGAGGAGATGGTGGCAGAGGGTGGCTCTGGTCTCGGTGCCCCTATATTCCTCAAACAACAATGGAGGAGTTAAGTTTTGTGTCGTCATTTTTCTATTGCTTAATTGCTTAACTTACTTGCTACACTGTTATAGCTACACTTTATCGCTGGCTGGCGCTATAGCCTTTTTAGACTCCACTTTGATGTACAGTGGACCCCCGCTATTCGAATTTAATCCGTTCCAGGAGCTAGTTCTCAACGCGAAATGTTCGAGTGGCGATTTAATTTTTCCCATAAGAAATAATGGAAATACAATTAATCCGTTCCTGCTGTCAGGAGGCATGACAAAATAGTACTTCACTGTGAAGCTATTATCAACTCGACAGCTTATTTATCTATCACAATTCATCTAATATGACATAATAAACAATATAAATAACATAAAAACCTGATATACACTCTAGAATGAATAAAATATGTATGTCATTACGAATGTGGTGGCTGGGAAGGATGGTGGTGGCGGGCATTCTCGCTACAGCTGTGAAAACATCTTCCCATTCTTTCCTCCTTCAGACGTGTTAGTATAAGAGAAAACGGAGTTTGTAATGCTAAGTGCATTATTGTCAGCTTCACGGATTGAACAGAATTCGTACGTGTCAGGCTGGTAACAGCAACAACTGGTTTGTTTACAAAACTCCCTCCCGAACCTTCATTTAATCTTGTTTACTCACCACTGTCTCTACCACCACTGCCTCTACCACCACTGCCTCTACCACCACTGCCTCTCACCACTGCCTCAACCAACGCCTCTACCATTGCCTCAACCACTGCCTCTACCACCACTGCCTCTACCACCACTGCCTCTACTACCACTGCCTCTACTACCACTGCCTCTACCACCACTGCCTCTCACCACTACCTCAACCACCACTGCCTCTCACCACTGCCTCTCACCACTGCCTCTCACCACTGCCTCTCATCACTGCCTCTCATCACTGCCTCTACCACCACTGCCTCTACCACCACTGCCTCTCACCACTACCTCAACCACCACTGCCTCTCACCACTGCCTCTCACCACTGCCTCTCATCACTGCCTCTACCACCACTGCCTCTACCACCACTGCCTCTACCACCACTGCCTCTACCACCACTGCCTCTACCACCACTGCCTCTACTAACACTGCCTCTACCACCACTGCCTCTCACCACTGCCTCAACCACCACTGCCTCTACCACCACTGCCTCTACCACCACTGCCTCTCACCACTGCCTCTACCACCACTGCCAACCACCACTGCCAACCACCACTGCCTCTACCACCACTGCCTCTACCACCACTGCCTCTACCACCACTGTCTCTACCACCACTGCCTCTCACCACCACTGCCTCTCACCACTGCCTCCACCTCCACTGCCTCTCACCACTGCCTCTACCACCACTGCCTCTACCACCACTGCCTCTCACCACTGCCTCTACCTCCACTGCCTCTCACCACTGCCTCTCACCACTGCCTCTCACCACCCCCTCTCACCACTGCCTCCACCTCCACTGCCTCTCACCACTGCCTCTACCACCACTGCCAACCACCACTGCCTCTACCACCACTGCCTCTACCACCACTGCCTCTACCACCACTGCCTCTACCACCACTGCCTCTACCACCACTGTCTCTACCACCACTGCCTCTCACCACTGCCTCACACTTAATGAACAAACTCAAAACAATTATAATTAAGTGTGAAATGTCTGGATGAGCGTGCAGGGTATTGTTCTCTCGAGTGTAAACAAGGAGGGACTGGCTCTCCAAGCGCCTGGGCGGACAGGTGATGGACACACTTGTTCGAATCATGATATTTTGTTCGCATGACGATATCGATTTTCTTGTTCTAATGACGATTTGTTCGACTGGCGAGCCGTTCGAATAGCGGGGGTCCACTGTACTTTGCAACGATTTCTTTCTTTAATTCTAAGGTGTTCCTCACTTTCTTTACCAAAGGACTGGCACTAGGAGCTTTCTTTGGGCCCTTGGTGGCTTATTTAGCAGTCACACACAATAATCAAGGGCCAAAAACAATGGATTGGTAAAAAATGTTTTGCATGAACTCGCAGGATAATGTTCACTCAACCGGAAACAATGCTACACTGCCTGAGAATGTGTGTGGGAGGCGGGCTTGCGGGCTTTGTATGCGCACTGGGTCCAGGTTCCGTATCATTGACGAAAACTGAGCCAATCGGTGAAAACTAAGCCAATATTTCCACAAAAAAAGTTCGCGAAAACCAAAATCAGCGAAAATTGAGACACACGAAAACCAAGGGTCCACTGTACTTTTATTCAAATTTTAAAATTAAATGACTGGAAGAAGGGAGCAAGAGGCTAGTAACCCCTTCTCCTGTATACATTACTAAAGTTAAAAAAGAGAGACTTTCATTTTTCTTTTTGGGCCACCCTGCCTTAGTGGGATATGGCCGGTTTGTTGAAAGGAGAAGACTGGAAGAGGTTACCTAAGCAGAGAAAAATGTTCCAAATGGAATAAGTTTTCTAATCTTGCAAAAATATAAATTGCACATATAAGATACAGAAGATAAGTTACATGAAAGGCACATAATTTTTTTTTTTTTAATTTGCTGGCCATCTTCCACAGAGGCAGGGTGACTCGAAAAAGAAACACCTTAACCATCACTCATTCTATTTCTACAAGGAATTCGCTATTTTTTTTTCCAACAAATCAGTCATCTCCCAAGGTGGGGGGGGGGAGTGACCCAAAAAGAAGAAACACTTTCACCATCACTTGCTCCATGACTGTCTTGTCAGAGGAGCTATATGTAGTAAAAATATTGCTCTTATGTGATCAAAGCAGGTGGTTGCTGTATATGTTTTTTGCTCTTATATGATCACCTAAGCC
Organism: Cherax destructor; assembly: GCA_009830355.1. Lineage (NCBI taxonomy): Eukaryota > Metazoa > Arthropoda > Malacostraca > Decapoda > Parastacidae > Cherax > Cherax destructor. Next base: position 105,682 of record WNWK01006076.1, on the reverse strand, counting down.
CAAGAGTATTAGATGACTGAATATACAGCATGTGGAGTGGGAAAGGTAACTTTGTGAGGAGGGTGTGAGATGTGTGAGCACAGTAAGCAGAGGGAGGGTGTTGCTCAATCACATCCTTCCAATATGTTTAAAACAGCTCATCACTAGAGTTGCAGGTTACAAACAAACAACAAATTTTATTTTTATAAAGTGGAGTTCTGTACAGTATACAATTAGGGTAACTGACATGAATAAACTATTTTATTGAAAGACCTTTGTTATGCAAGGCATTTCAGGCAGCCTTAAAACTAAATTAAGATTACTAGAGAATAAGATACATACAGTACATTATGATTACTAGAGAATAAGATACATACAGTACATTATGATTACTAGAGAATGTGCACCGTACAGTACATTATGATTACTAGAGAATGTGACACCATACAGTACATTATGATTACTAGAGAATAAGACACCATATAGTACATTATGATTAATAGACAATGAGACACATGTTGTACGGTAAACCATCGATTAACACAGTAGTTACGTTCATGAAAATTGAGTGCAAAACGAAATTGTGTAAAACAAACTGAAGAACTGGTATACTGAAATCAACTAGTTTAGGGTGAGTAGGTGGTTTTTGAGAAGAGTTTTAAACTGATGTTCAAATAAGATTATTTTAGTATTTACTAGTAATGAATTCCAGATTTTGGGGCCTTTTATGTACATAGAATTTTTACACAGTTGCTGATGGTGTGGATAAACAATAAACAATTAGCAGGTGATAGTATTTCCACGGTGATAATTTGTGAAAAGGCAAGGAAGTTGCACACAGATCATGTCAAGACAATGCCTGGAACCAGTGGTGAGGAGAGTGATTTTAAAGCCAGTAAAGGCTGGTTTGAGAGGTTTAAGAAACGTAGTGGCATACACAGTGTTGTGAGGCATGGTGAGGCAGCCAGCTCAGACAAACGTGCAGCTGAAAAATTTGTGAGTGAATTTAAGGAGTTCATAGAGGCTGAAGAATTCCTCCCCCAACAAGTGTTTAATTGTGATGAAACAGGCCTGTTTTGGAAGAAAATGTCCAACAGGACCTTCATTACTCAGGAGGAAAAGGCACTGCCAGGACACAAGCCTATGAAAGACAGGCTAACTCTTATGATGTGTGCCAACGCCAGTGGTGATTTTAAAGTGAAGCCTTTACTGGTGTATCACACAGAAAATCCCAGAGCCTTCAAGAAACACAATGTTAACAGGAATAATTTGTGTGTGCACTGGAAGGCTAACACTAATGCATGGGTCACTAAGGACTTTTTCAAGGAATGGCTGACTGGAGTGTTTGGCCCTAGTGTGAAGAAATACCTCCTGGAAAAGAAATTGCCACTCAAGTGCCTCATGGTACTGGACAATGCTCCTGCTCATCCTCACAACTTGGAAGAGTTGTTGTCTGACAACTTCAATTTCATCAGAGTGAAGTTCTTGCCTCCTAACACCACTCCTCTCATCCAGCCCATGGACCAGCAGGTCATTGCAAACTTCAAGAAACTGTACACCAAAGCAGTGTTTCAGAAGTGCTTTGATGTGACCTCAGACACTGCATTGACCCTAAGAGAGGTCTGGAAAGATCACTTCAATATCATGCATTGCATAGGCCTTATAGGTAAGGCTTGGGAGGAAGTGACTTCCAGGACTTTGAACTCTGCTTGGAGACCACTGTGGCCAGATTGTGTTGAAAAGAGGGATTTTGAAGGATTTGAGGCTGACCCTTACCCTGATGACCCTGTGCCTGTTGTGGAAGATATTGTGGCATTGGGGAACAGCCTGGGGTTGGAGGTGAGTGGTGAGGATGTGGAAGAGTTGGTGGAGGAGCACAGGGTAGAGCTAACAACTGAAGAGCTGCAAGAGCTGGAACTGGAACAGCATCAGACCAGAGCTGAGATTATTGCTTCACAGGAGGAGGGAGAGAGAGAGAAGGAGGTGCCTTCTTCAGTGCTTAAGGAAATTTGTTCCAAGTGGAACGATGTGCAAAGTTTTGTTGAAAAACACCACCCTGAGCAAGCTGAAATGAGCCATCTGTGCAACCACTTCAGTGACAGAGCCATGTTGCACTTCAGGAAAATATTAAAGAGTCACCAGAAACAGAGGACTGTGGACAGTTATTTCACGAGGCAGGGATCCAGTGACTCTCAAGCTGGTCCTAGTGACATTAAAAGAAAAAGAAGGGAAGTAACCCCAGATAAGGACTTGTTACCTGAAGTTCTTTTGGAGGGGGATTCCCCTTCCAAACACTAACACTAACACCCTATCTTCCAGATTCCTGCAACTCTCTTCAATAAAGGTAAGTAAATGTTATTTATATTATATTTTTTGTGAATTTTTTTGGGTGGAATGGATTAATTGTATTTACATTATTTCTTATGGGAAATAAGGTTTCGAATTACGAGCAATTCGTCTTAAGAGCTAGCTCCTGGAACGGATTAATTTCGTCAGTCGAGGGACCACTGTATATAAAAAATTAACACTTACACTTTCAAGAAGTAGATGAATGGTTCTCTGAACCATTCATCTACATCCTGTCTGAACAGCAACATCTTGGGATCTTGATACAAACGAATTCTTCAACACTTGTCCAACCTTTGGACGAAGACCTACTTCGACTAGTGGATGGTACCACTATGACCCCGCCTCCTGCTGCTTCGCCTCACCTGACTACAGTATATAAGCCACCTCTATGGACATGTGCTGTACTTTCTACAAGATTGATGGACTGAACACATCGACTCCAGGCCGAGGGACTGATTACCTCAAACTCCTCCTCTCCTTACACCTTTCTACTTTGTATTGAACTGATGAAGCCACTGTGTGGCGAAACGTTTCCTCAATAAAGATACCCAAGTGTTGCATATGTGTCTAATTTACACTTTCAAGAAACTTGTGAAGGGATCATGCTTGCTCAATTAGAAAAAAAATGACTACATATAACAAAAAGCTGTTTACCTTATTTAAAAAGATTTATATTTCATTTGTGAAGTGTAAAAAATAATTAATAAAAATTCATCCTAATGATGTACTTTTTTAAAATTTCTGTAGCGTATTTGGAAGTTAAATGTTTACCCATATATGCTGGCATAAAAGTCAACCCCTAAAAGCTTTGAAGTGTTAATTCAAATCACGGGCAATAATTCACTTGATAATGTGTTGTGGCCTTATTTTAACCTCTGCCAAGTATCAACAACTTTTATACTCAGCATATTAGTTGACACCTAATTTGGAGATATTTTTTTATGCTTAAGACTTATATGCTGGCATATATGGAGTTTAACTTTTAGTTTTGCTCATGTACCTTCTGCAATCATAAAACTCCTCTAAATAAGAAACACAAAATTTTGAAAACATTTTGAGTCTCTTCAGATCCAAATTTTATCACCAGAGTATCATTCCAAAAGAAAAGGCATTACAAATTAAAAATACTGTACAAGTCAGGCCATAAATCCTACCTGGGGTGGAGTTTTGTCTCGCTCATGCAGCTGTTGCGTTAACCGTTGAATTTCTAAATCGCGTTCGCTTAGTGTGGCAAGTGATCGTTGTTGTTGCAAGGCTAGTTGCTGCTCAAGTGCTGCAAGTGCTACTCGCCCTTCACTTTCTACACGTCTCAATTGGGTGTCATCAGATGCTCTTAAAGCTGTTAGCTCCTGTAAATTTTCAAATATTTTCATGTCATTTATATTGGTATTTCTTGTTTTGCAGAAAATAACTCAATAACCTTTTTTTTCCTCCCAACAACCTTGTACTGTATGTGTAATTACAGGATCTTTGTTAAATATAGATGAGAGACAGATAGGTAAGTATCTATGTAAATGTTATTCTTTCATGCATGTTATCAGTGAAAATTCAGGGCAATCAAAAACATTATATAAAAGCTTATATATTAGCGGCATTGCTGATGTTTACTAAACATCAAATGAATGTTTGAAGCAATATTAACAAATACATTAGATGCAGTACCAACATAGTTGCTTATCATCATCTTAACCCCCATTACCCACCTTCATGTAGTGGGAAGGCACCTGCCAAGAAAGTAAGGGAAGAGCATTACATTACAGCTATATTTTAAATATGCATTAATAGTCAAATCACAGTGTATCAAGGCCCCTGACACACACAAAAAAGAAGTCACACAAAAGTAAAGAAAAAATTAGCTTATATGACTTTTTACTCATTTCCTTTTCCTTATCTCTTTCTGCTTGCCTAAATCAACTTTCTCTTTTGTGTATCCGTACAGCTAAGGCCACCCTCATCCTTTTTTTTTTACACAGATCAATTTGACAGGCTAAGAGCTGATATCCTACCTCAGCTCATTTCAAAGCTCAGCACTATCTGAGGTATACTACCCCCCAAGATGCCACCCACAACAGTCGACTAACACCCAGGTACCTAATTTACTGCTAGGAGAAAAGAGGCAGTAGGTGTAAGGAAACATGCCCAATATTTCCACCTGGCTGGGAATCGAACTACGGACAATCGGTTTGTGACCCGAGCGCTCTACCAACCAAGCCACAGGACACTCTTTACATACTGTAGTCAGACCTCCAAATACACAACTGAAATATTCTTAGAAGTCCCCATGAATTCAAAATCCTTGAATACCATTAAATTCTATACCCCACCCACAGATTCATAAGGTAGTTTTTTGTACTTACTGAACAAGTAGTAATGTCAGTATACAGTGGAACCTCGACTTACGAGTGCCCCAACATACGAGTTTTTTGAGATACGGTGGAACCCCGGATTTTGAACTTACTCTGTTCCAGAAGGTCGTTCTAAATCCAAAAAGTACGAAAACCGAAGTAATATTTCCCATAAGAAATATAATGTAAATACAATTAATCCGTTTCAGACACCCAAAAATATTAACAATACAGTAGAACGTCATTTAGCACAAGATTATGTTGCACGTTACCGGTATTGCACGATTTAAGATTTGCGACACATTATCATCTTACACGACGTAAAGATGATATTACACGGTTCGGCAGGAGGGGAAAAATTTTGAGCGCATGGTTATTTACTGCCTAAGAATCCTCATGCTTTGAGGAAAAGGGAATTTGTTTTTCCTTCCTGCAAACTGTAAGTTTATTCAGATACACGGGGCCAGGAGCTGAGTCTCGACCCCTGCAACCACAATTAGGTGAGTACAGTTACATACATTATCATACATAGCAGCATATGTGTAGAGAACCTAGGATAACCCAAGTCAGTCAATGGAAATACTGTCACTCTGACTTTTTTTGGGTTATCCTAGGTTCTCTACACATATGCTGCTATGTATGATAATCTTCGTAACTGTATCTGTGAATACCTGAATAAACTTACTTACAGTTTGTGGGAAGGAAAAACAAATAACCATTCTCACAAGCAGTCTTGTTACTACTACTGTTGTGGTTCAGCAGACACCCGCCTTAGCCAGCCACCACGGACCCCACCATCCCAGCATTCGTATGTATTTCATACGCGTCAAGAAGTCCTGGCTACAAGCCAGCTGTGTTTGTGAAGAATAAGAGTGAATTGTGTTTTGATCTTGAATTAACTAAGAAAACAATGATATTAGACAAGACATAACCCGTGGCCGTAATGAAGTGTTACTTTGGATACATAAAAAGATGTAAACATAAGTTTGTGTGACTGATTGACTGACTGACTGAATGACTGACTGACTAACTTGACTGACTGAATGACTTGACTGACTGACTGACTGACTGAATGACTTGACTGACTTACTGAATGACTTGACTGACTTACTGAATGACTTGACTGACTTACTGAATGACTTGACTGACTTACTGAATGACTTGACTGACTTACTGAATGACTTGACTGACTTACTGAATGACTTGACTGACTTACTGAATGACTTGACTGACTTACTGAATGACTTGACTGACTTACTGAATGACTTGACTGACTTACTGAATGACTTGACTGACTTACTGAATGACTTGACTGACTTACTGAATGACTTGACTGACTTACTGAATGGCTTGACTGACTTAATGACTGACTGACTGACTTGACTGACTTAAAGTTAGACACTCAGTTCAACCATCGACTTCAGTTCAAGAACTTCTACTATCCACCTCAGCCCAGTAGGGCCACAGCATAACTCTCCACTCTCTTCACAATCATCCACAAACACCAGCACCCACAATTTAAGGTAAATACTATTATTTCTATTACATTTGTAGTCTTAAGCAGTAAAAACAACATAATACATCACGATAATGAACTACAATTACATATTCACTTTTATTTTTGTAAGATCTGTTGGTCTAAAAAAAACTTGTTTGGCATTTTGGGGACTCCCAGGAACGTAACCCTATTTTTCCCATTAGTTCTTTTAATTATTTAACACGAAATGATCTAACACGACTTTTTCAGGAACGTAACTATCGTGCTAAATGACGTTCTCCTGTAAATACATATTTAAAGAATAACTATAGTTTTACATACAGAAAACAATGAGAAATAAATATAAAGCACTAATAAAATGGATAAATGAACATTTAACATCACTTATACCTTTATTGAAGACTCTTGTTGGCATATGGAAAACGGCGAGGAGGGGAGAGGGAGGAGAGTTTATTGTTTGGAGACAGGACAAAATACTTAAATACGATGCTAATAACTCTACGGCTTATTTATCTATCACAATTCATCTAATATGACATAATAAACAATATTAATAACATAGAAACATGATACTCTACAATGAATAAAATGTCATTATGTCCAAACACAATGTCCAAACCAAAACCCTACATGTAGTGTATGTTTTGCTCATCTACCTCATTTAAGTGCTTTCACTAGTTAGAAGCAACTACCTCAATGTATATGTTTTTTTTCTTTAATTGCTATTTTTTGCTATACAGTGGACCCCCGAGTAACGTAAAAACTTCTTTCCAGAAGCCTGCTCAAGTGCCATTACCGAACGAATTTACTTCCATAAGGAATACTGTCATGTAGGTTAGTCTATTTCAGACCCCAAAAATACACTTCCACAAGCACTTACAATATTATACTTACATAATTGTACGATTTCCGGGGTGTTCGTTACTCGGGGTCCACTGTATGTATGTATGTATGTATATATGTATATATGTATGTATGTATGTATGTATGTATGTATGTATGTATGTATGTATATATGTATGTATGTATGTATGTATATATGTATATATGTATGTATGTATGTATGTATGTATGCATGTATGTATGTATGTATGTATGTATGTATGTATGTATGTATGTATATATATATGTATGTATGTATATATATATATATATCTTTCTTCTTTCAACACGTCGGCCATTTCCCACTGAAGTGGGGTGGCCCAAAATGAAAAACGAAAGTTTCCCATTTTACATTTAGTAATATATACAGGAGAAGGGGTTACCAGCCCCTTGCTCCCAGCATTTTAGTCGTCTCTTACGACACGCATGGCTTACGGAGGAAGAATTCTGTTCCACTTCCCCATGGAGAATATATATATATATACAGTGGACCCTCGGTTAACGAATACCCCGGAAATCGTGCAATTATGTAAGTATAATTTTGTAAGTTCTTGTGGAAGTGTATTTTTAGGGGTCTGAAATAGACTAACCTACGTGAAATTTTTCCTTAAGGGAGTAAATTCGTTCGGTAATGGCACTTGAGCAGACTTCAGGAGTGAAGTTTTACAAACTCGGGGTCCACTGTATATATATATACTATATATATATATATATATGTAGGTAGTAGGTTGGTAGACAGCAACCACCCAGGAGAGTACTACCGTCCTGCCAGGTGACTGTGAAACAGAAACCTGAAACTGTTTTACATGATGGTAGGATTGCTGGTGTCTTTTTTCTGTCTCATAAACACGCTGGATAACAGGTATATCTAGCTACTTCTACTTACACTTTAGGTCACACTACACTGGCATACACATGCATATATATAAATACACACATCTAGGTTTTTCTTCTTTTTCTTAATAGCTCTTGTTCTTTTTATTTTCTCTATTGTCCATGGGGAAGTGGAAAAGAATCTTTCCTCCGTAAGCAATGCGTGTCGTATGAGGCGACTAAGATGCCGGGAGCAATGGGCTAGTAACCCCTTCTCCTGTACAAATCTACTAAAAACGAGAAGAAGAAAAACTTTATAAAACTGGGTTGTCTGAATGTGCGTGGATGTAGTGCGGATGATAAGAAAGAGATGATTGCCAATGTTATGAATGAAAAGAAGTTGGATGTCCTGGCCCTAAGCGAAACAAAGCTGAAGGGGGTAGGCGAGTTTCAGTGGGGAGAAATAAATGGGATTAAGTCAGGAGTATCTGAGAGAGTTAGAGCTAAGGAAGGGGTAGCAATAATGTTGAAGGATCAGTTATGGAAGGAAAAGAGGGAATATGGATGTGTAAATTCAAGGATTATGTGGATTAAAATAAGGGTCGGATGCGAAAAGTGGGTCATAATAAGCGTGTATGCACCTGGAGAAGAGAGGAGTGTAGAGGAGAGAGAGAGATTTTGGGAGATGTTAAGCGAATGTATAGGAACTTTTGAACCAAATGAGAGAGTAATTGTGGTAGGGGACCTAAATGCTAAAGTGGGAGAAACATGCAGAGAGGGTGTAGTAGGTAAGTTTGGGGTGCCAGGTGTAAATGATAATGGAGCCCTTTGATTGAACTTTGTATAGAAAGGGGTTTAGTTATAGGTAATACATATTTTAAGAAAAAGAGGATAAATAAGTATACAAGATATGATGTAGGGCGTCATGATAGTAGTTTGTTGGACTATGTATTGGTAGATAAAAGACTGTTGAGTAGACTTCAGGATGTACATGTTTATAGAGGGGCCACAGATATATCAGATCACTTTTTAGTTATAGCTACAGTGGGAGTAAAAGGTAGATGGGATACAAGGAAAATAGAATCAGTAAGTAAGAGAGAGTGAAGGTTTATAAACTAAAAGAGGAGGCAGTTAGGGTAAGATATAAACAACTATTGGAGGATAGATGGGCTAGTGAGAGTGTAGGCAATGGGGTTGAAAATGTATGGGATAGATTTAAAAATGTAGTGTTAGAGTGTTCAGCAGAAGTTTGTGGTTACAGGCGAGTGGGTGCGGGAGGGAAGAGGAGCGATTGGTGGAATGATGATGTAAAGAGAGTAGTAAGGGAGAAAAAGTTAGCATATGAGAGGTTTTTACAAAGTAGAAGTGATGCAAGGAGGGAAGAGTATATGGAGAGAAAAAGAGAGGTTAAAAGAGTGGTGAAGCAATGTAAAAAGAGAGCAGATGAGAGAGTGGGTGAGATGTTATCAGCAAATTTTGTTGAAAATAAGAAAAAGTTTTGGAATGAGATTAATAAGTTGAGGAAGCCTAGAGAACAAATGGATTTGACAGTTAAAAATAGGAGAGGAGAGTTATTAAATGGAGAGTTAGAGGTATCGGGAAGATGGAGAGAATATTTTGAGGAGTTGTTAAATGTTGATGAAGACAGGGAAGCTGTGATTTCGTGTGTAGGGCAAGGAGGAATAACATCTTGTAGGAGTGTGGAAGAGCCAGTTGTGAGTGTAGGGAAGTTCGTGAGGCAGTGGGTAGAATGAAAGGGGGTAAGGCAGCTGGGATTGATGGGATAAAGATAGAAATGTTAAAAGCAGGTGGGGATATAGTTTTGGAGTGGTTGGTGCTATTATTTAATAAATGTATGGAAGAGGGTAAGGTACCTAGGGATTGGCAGAGAGCGTGTATTGTTCCTTTGTATAAAGGCAAAGGGGACAAAAGAGAGTGCAAAAATTATAGGGGAATAAGTCTGTTGAGTGTACCTGGTAAAGTGTATGGTAGAGTTATTATTGAAAGAATTAAGAGTAAGACAGAAAGTAGGATAGCAGATGAACAAGGGGGCTTTAGGAAAGGTAGGGGTGTGTAGACCAAGTGTTTACAGTGAAACATATAGGTGAACAGTATTTGGATAAGGGTAAAGATGTTTTGTGGCATTTATGGATTTGGAAAAGGCGTATGATAGGGTAGATAGGGGGCAATGTGGCAGATGTTGCAGGTGTATGGAATAGGAGAAAGGTTACTGAAAGCAGTAAAGAGTTTTTATGAGGATAGTGAGGCTCAGGTTAGAGTGTGTAGGAGGGAAGGGACTATTTCCAGTAAAAGTGGGCCTTAGACAAGGATGTGTGATGTCACCGTGGTTGTTCAATATATTTATAGATGGGGTTGTAAGAGAAGTGAATGCGAGGTCTTGGCAAGAGGTGTTGGGCTAAAAGATAAAGAAGCAAATACAAAGTGGGAGTTGTCACAGTTGCTTTTTGCTGATGACACTGTGCTTTTTGGGGGATTCTGAAGAGAAGTTGCAGAGGTTGGTGGATGAATTTGGTAGGGTGTGTAAAAGAAGAAAATTGAAAGTGAATATAGGAAAGAGTAAGGTGATGAGGATAACAAAAAGAATAGGTGACGAAAGATTGGATATCAGATTGGAGGAGAGAGTATGGAGGAGGTGAATGTATTCAGATATTTGGGAGTGGACATGTCGGCGGATGGGTCTATGAAGGATGAGGTGAATCATAGAATTGATGAGGGAAAAGGGTGAGTGGAGCACTTCGGAGTCTGTGGAGACAAAGAACCTTGTCCATGGAAGTAAAGAGGGGAATGTATGAGAGTATAGTTATACCAACGCTCTTATATGGGTGTGAAGCATGGGTGATGAATGTTGCAACGAGGAGAAGGCTGGAGGCAGTGGAAATGTCATGTCTGAGGTCAATGTGTGGTGTGAATATAATGCAGAGAATTCGGAGTTTGGAAATTAGGAGGAGGTGCGGATTACCAAAACGATTGTCCAGAGAGCTGAGGAGGGGTTGTTGAGGTGGTTTGGACATGTAGAGAGAATGGAACGAGACAGAGTGACTTCGAGAGTGTATAAATCTGTAGTGGAGGGAAGGCGGGGTAGGGTCGGCCTAGGAAAGGGTGGAGGGAGGGGTAAAGGAAGTTTTGTGTGCGAGGGGCTTGGACTTCCAGCAAGCATGTGTGAGCGTATTTGATAGGAGTGAATGGAGGCATATGGTTTTAATACTTGACGTGCTGTTGGAGTGTGAGCAAAGTAACATTTATGAAGGGATTCAGGAAACCGGCAGGCGGACTTGAGTTCTGGAGATGGGAAGTACAGTGCCGGCACTCTGAAGGAGGGGTGTTAATGTTGCAGTTTTATAACTGTAGGTAAAGCACCCTTCTGGCAAGACAGTGATGGAGTGAATGATGATGAAAGTTTTCTTTTTCGGGCCACCCTGCCTTGGTGGGAATCGGCCGATGTGTTAATAAAAAAAAATATATATATATATATATATATATACAGTGGTACCTCGAGTTACGATATTTTTTCGTTCGAGAATGCTGTTCAAGTACCATTACCAAACGAATTTATCCCCATAAGGAATAATGTAAAATAGACTAGTCCTTTTACACCCCCAAAAATATACTTACAAAAGCATTTAAAAAAATAAACTTACATAAAAGGGCGAGTTTTGGGGACCATCGTAACTCGAGGTACCACTGTATATATATATATATATATATATATAATATGCTGTGCATTGCGGGCATTCTTAGGACTATTTAATAGTAGACTACATGATAAAAAAATTATGGTTGATAATTTATAAAGTAAGTATAATTGTGTATCTAAGTTATAAAGTTTGAATATAAGTTGAACATAATAATTTATTAATTGTAGCAATGCAACTAATTGAGTGAGATAACAATTTAAAACATTTAATTGCATTGCAGTTACTTCCCTTCTTGGTCTTTTAATGCCACTAGGACCAGCTTGAGTCACTAGACCCCTGCCTGGTGATGTAACTGTCCACAGTCCTCTGTTTCTGGCGACTCTTTAATACTTTCCTGAAGTGCAACATGGCTCTGTCACTGAAGTGGTTGCACAGAAGGCTCATTTCAGCTTGCTCAGGGTGGTGTCTTTCAATAAATGTCTGCAATTCATTCCACTTTGTACACATCTAATTAAGCACTGAAGAAGGCACCTTCTCTCTCTCTCTCCCTCCTCCTGCGAAGCAATAACCTCAGCTGTGGTCTGTTGCTGTTCCAGATGAAGCTCTTGCAGCTCTTCAGTTGTTAGCTCTATCCTGTGCTCCTCCACCAACTCTTCCACATCCTCACCACTCACCTCCAACCCCAGGCTGTTCCCCAATGCCACAATATCTTCCACAACATGTTCCACAACAGACACAGGGTCGTCAGGGTCAGGGTCAGCCTCAAATCCTTCAAAATCCCTCTTTTCAACACAATCCGGCCACAGTGGTCTCCAAGCAGAGTTCAAAGTCCTGGAAGTCACTTCCTCCCAAGCCTTACCTATAAGGCATATGCAATGCACGATATTGAAGTGATCTTTCCAGAACTCTCTTAGGGTCAATTCAGAGTCATTGGTCACATTAAAGCACTTCTGAAACACTGCTTTGGTGTACAGTTTCTTGAAGTTTGCAATGACCTGCTGGTCCATTGGCTGGATGAGAGGAGTGGTGTTAGGAGGCAAGAACTTCACTCTGACGAAACTGAACTCATCAGGCAACAACTCTTCCAAGTTGTGAGGATGAGCAGGAGCATTGTCCAATACCAGGAGGCACTTGAGTCCCAATTTCTTTTCCAGGAGGTATTTCTTCACACTAGGACCAAACACTCTAGTCACCCATTCCTTGAAAATCTCCGTAGTGACCCATGCCTTGGTGTTAGCCTTCCAATGCACACACAAATTATTCCTGTTAACATTGTGTTTCTTGAAGGGTCTGGGATTTTCTGAGTGATACACCAGTAAAGGCTTCACTTTAAAATCACCACTGGCATTGGCACACATCATAAGAGTTAGCCTGTCTTTCATAGGCTTGTGTCCTGGCTGTGCCTTTTCCTCCTGAGTAATGAAGGTCCTGTTGGGCATTTTCTTCCAAAACAGGCCTGTTTCATCACAATTAAACACTTGTTGGGGTTCGAATTTTTCAGTGTCTATGAACCCTTGGAATTCCTGCACAATTTTTTCAGCTGCACGTTTGTCTGAGCTGGCTGCCTCACCATGCCTCACAACACTGTGTATGCCACTACGTTTCTTAAACCTCTCAAACCAGCCTTTGCTGGCTTTAAAATCACTCGCCTCACCACTGGTTGCAGGCATTGTCTTGACAAGATCTGCATGCAACTTCCTTGCCTTTTCACAAAATATCGCCATGGAAATACTATCACCCGCTATCTGTTTTTCATTGATCCACACCATCAGTAACTTCTCAGCCTCATCCACTGTTTTCGATCTTTGTTTCGTTAACAAATTAACCCCTTTTGCAACATTAGCTTCCTTTATCTCATTTCACTTTGCCAGGATAGTGCCCATAGTAGATGCACTTTTCTTGTACATCCTGGCAAGATCACTCAGACGTACGCCACTCTCATATTTTTCAACAATCTCCTTCTTCAGTTCGATGGTGTTCCTCACTCTCTCTACCACAGGGGTGCCACTAGGAAGCTTCTTTGGACCCATGGTGACTTATTTCACAGTGACAATCACTAAACCACCAAAAAAGACACCAAATGTATTGTGAATGTTTGAAAGAGCGCACTGGGTAATGTTCTCTCAATGGTAAATAACGCTTCACTGGCGTCTTGCGCACACGCAGGCCAGGTGCAGAGCAGATGGACAGGTCTAATACGTTTCGCTAAAGAGGGTTTTTCGCTATCCGATACCGAAAAAAGCTTTCAGTAACCGATTTTTTCGTTAACTAAACCTTTCGTTAACCGAGGGTCCACTGTATATATATATTTAGTTAGTATATTTATACTATTATGCAGAAATTGTGAACAAGCAATACAAGATGCAAAACAACCACGAGAAGAGTTGAATGATAGCTCTAGGCCTTTCGTGTTGCAATTATCACACACAACCCGCACATATAAAAAGAGAGGAGCTTACGATGACGTTTCGGCCCGACTTGGACCATTTACAAAGTCACACTAACACACAGAACAGAAGGAAGGAGTATATATAGGCAGACAGACAGGGGGAGGGTACAAGAGAGTGGGGTAATAATGGAGGTAGTAGTGGAAGTGGTAGTAGTGTGGGCCGCCAGCTTCTTTGCAGTGCTCCTTTCCTAGAATATGACTGTCTCCACTACTACTACTACCACTTCCACTACTACCTCCATTATTACCCCACTCTCATGTACCCTCTCCCTGTCTGCCTGCCTATATATACTCCTTCCTTCTGTTCTGTGTGTTAGTGTGACTTTGTAAATGGTCCAAGTCGGGCCGAAACGTCGTCGTAAGCTCCTCTCTTTTTATATGTGCGGGTTGTGTGTGTATTGTTCCAGTCACGGTATTGTGCCTTTTTTGTTATTTGCAATTATCACATTAGGAACTTGCAGTATTGCAGAAAAGAGGAGGAAGTCCAAGCAAATATGATCATATTTGCTTGGACCTCCTCCTCTTTTCTGCAACTCTACATGCTCCTGATGTGTTGATTGCAACATAAAAGGCCTGGAGATACCATTCAACTAATAACTCACATAAAAACAGAAACACAGAAGATTGATGGATCTGTATATTTCGATCCATTTCCGGGATCCTCTTCATCTGCTGAAGAGGACCCCAGAAGGGCTTTGAAATACACACAGATTAAACAGTCTTCCGAGTTCCTCCATGTTGTTTATTATTGGGTATTTGCTATATCTTATAATTTTTTTCCAATAACTGACCTGTTTTCTGTTGTGTTTCAGATTTTAGAGGACATTGATAAATGGGGCATTGACATCTACAGGATATCAGAACTGTCTAATAGGAAGCCTCTCACTGCTATAACATACACAATTTTCATGGTAAGTGTCTCTTATATTTCATTGGGAAGACGTTTCACCCACCAGGGAAGTGAGGCATTTGAGATGAAAGACATGATCCGTATTGTGTGTCTTGTTTACTTACTGCAAGTTTATTCTAAGTTATGACTCTATACCAAGTTCTTAATACATTAATATTCTTAAATAACTTCTAAGTTATGAACTCACTGTACTAATATCTTTATTTACTACAAGTACGAACATGTACAAGGTATACAGGCCTAGCTGACATCAGTGACATACTACTATATAGAAAGCCCCTTGTTATGTAGAGCATTTCGGGCAAATTAAGTCAGTTTTGTCCCAGGATACGATCCACACCAGTCGACTAACACCCAAGTACCCATTTTACTTATGGGTGAACATAGACAACCCATGTAAGGAAACACTTCCGATGTTTCCACCCCTTAGCCAGGAATCGAACCTGGACCCTCACCATGTGAAGTGAGAGCTTTTGCCACCAGGCCACGGGGCACCGTTAAGTTCTTAATACGTACATTGTTACTTAAAATAACTTCGAAGTTATGACTCAATATACCCTAAGTTCTTAATACATCAGTAAGAGTGACAACATTTACTATAATAAGGTTTGGCTCTAGCTCTATATTTACCTATAATAGTCACAACAGTCATAAAGTTATAGAGACCTTCACCGTTTTACGTCATTAATGTGCGTGATATTTTCACCTTGTACAATACAATTTACATTTTTCTTTAATAAACCCGTATATCAGTTTTAGGAGAGTTTATCGTATATATTGACATCAAAAAGTCCCACTGACTCATTGGGTTATCCTGATAATTTATATAATGTTGTATTGATGTTGGTAGAATTACCGACAATATGTTAGGTAAAAGGACACAAGTGCAACTAATGTGACATTTTAATGTGACAACATTTTGCTCTCCAGGAGCTTTATCAAGCCAGCTTAATAAAGCTCCTGGAGAGCAAAACGTTGCCACAATAAAATGTCACATTAGTTGCACTTGTGTCCTGTTACCTAATACATAATGTTTCCCTGAATAAATAGATTGGGCAAGGACTCGAACAATGGTCCTGGTATGCAGCAAGTCCAAGTTGAACATACCATTACTACGGTTCCAGTCACCATCCATTCTTTTGTTTATTGACTGACAGCCATTCATTACTACTGTACAGCAAATTTGCACAGATTTCAACTTGTGTATTGAACCTGGTTAACCTTTTTTCCTCTCTCTAAACAGGAACGTGACCTGTTGAAGACGTTCAAAATTCCGCCCAAAACATTCGTAGCATTTATGATGACACTGGAGGACCATTATCTGAAGGATGTGCCCTATCACAACTCTCTGCACGCTGCTGATGTCACACAGTCCACACACGTCCTCCTTAACTCTCCAGCACTTGAGGTCAGTTCTAGTACCCTAGTTCTTGATGTTAGTACTAATACCCTTGTTCTTTGTTAGGAAACCTTACTGACACATTTTAAAAATTAAATTAAAATAAAAATTCTTTATTTCTCTGTTAATATTACAATGTGGGGTTTACATATTTTATGGTATTATTACATATAAAATACTTATTACAAGAAGGCCACTAGTATGCCTAGGCATTTCAGGCAGACTAATACTACTAGTTCTTACTCTATATTGACACAGGATATGGATTATACTGGTATTAAGGTTAGGTAATTGTAATGATTATCTAGATTTACAAAGTTGAGGTAGTTCAGAATATTTAAGAACTTAACAATTAGTTTATCTATTAATGGAAATGGTCTCGTTTTGGCATGATACAGTTTCTATATTGGAGTGTCTTAGGCAAACTTATGATTAGCTTAAGAATTATGAAGCAATAGCTGTATTCAGAATTTTATGTTTATAGTCATGTGTAAATTAAGGGGAGTCGCATACACGTGCCAGTAAAAGACATGTCCTCATTATTGTTTCATAATATTGTCCCCATGTGTTTTATTGCCTCCATGTAATTATTATTATTATTATTATTATTATTATTATTATTATCAATTGTATTATTATTATTATTGTTAATTGTATTATTATTATTGTTCTTGTGAAAAATTAATGCAATTGAATGAATGATGGTGAATGTATTTCCTCTTTTGTGGGTCACCTTCTTTGGTGGGAGACAGCCAGTGTGTTTAGGAAAAAAAATAGTTGTCATACAACACTGTGTTGGTCATACAACACTGTGTTGATCATACAACACTGTTACTAGTGAAGTATAATTATATTAACATACATGTCTGCCTTCCACAGTCAGTGTTCACCAACCTGGAGATCCTGGCTGCCATCTTCGCTGCTGCTATCCATGACGTGGATCACCCAGGCCTCACCAACCAGTACCTGATCAACTCCTCCTCAGAGCTGGCTCTCATGTATAATGACGAGTCAGTGCTAGAGAACCACCACCTGGCTGTAGCCTTCAAGCTGCTGCAGAATGAGGATTGTGATATCTTCGCTAACCTGAGTAAAAAACAGAGACAGACACTACGCAAGATGGTAATTGACATGGTGTTGGCTACTGACATGAGCAAACACATGAGTCTCCTGGCAGATCTAAGACTATGGTGGAAACTAAGAAAGTGGCTGGCTCCGGCGTTCTTCTCCTCGATAACTACACCGACAGAATACAGGTAATATTAGGGCTGGTTCCCATTAAATATGAACATAATGGAGGAACACTGCAGCAGGTCCACTGGCCCATACAAGTGACAATAATAATAAAGTGCAATATACCATTAATGTAGTATAAAATTAACATGTATCAACATAAAGCCCCTGGTTATGAAAAGGATTTGGGCTGTTTTGATATCGATTCATAACTAAGAACAATCATTTAATAAGGTTAGTTAACTGGAATGCTAAGGCCTGCAGTCTGGCTCATGATTTAGGAACAGTAGGAAATTATCTTCAACTGTTAAACAGTATGGTACTGGGGCAGCAAACTTACAAGTGAATATAATGACATAACGTGACTGAGGTTGACAGGGAATATAATGACACACAATGCAGAAGCCATTATTTTAGTCCATGTTTCTGTAGTAGGAAAAGTGCAGCTCGAGGGAGACTGACATGAATGCATTCACTTCAGACATCTTCATTGAAGCTGGTTTAGTCCTTATACCTTGATCACTTCAAAGTTCCCACCACCGAAATGTCTTCAGTAAAGGTGTCATAAGTGTATATTTCCATTGAGGCCACGTTTCTCTTAGGAGTGAGCTTAATGAAGCTTACTACTGACTTGATAAAGCTCCACTTGCGAGCGAAATGTTCACCAAAATGAAGCAGCGTCTGCAGAACGTAGAGGAAATGATTTATGTTCTAACTCCCGAGTGTTTTGTTTTGATTATTGGTCAAATTTGCCTGATATTATTATACTTTGTGCTTTACCAGTGAAGGTCTTAACATTAACTTAGCAGTGAATATCTCAACATTAACATTAACTTAGCAGTGAATATCTCAACATTAACATTAACTTAGCAGTGAATATCTCAACATTAACATTAACTTAGCAGTGAATATCTCAACATTAACATTAACTTAGCAGTGAAGATCTCTCGACATTAACTTAGCAGTGAAGATCTCTCAACATTAACAAATTTATTCTGTGACACACTAGTATTCTGTTTTGTATGTTTGATTTATGTTTCTTGCATTTTATCAACATTTATACATATACTTTTTGATGTATGGATTTAACCCTTTGACTGTCGCAACCCTCAATCCTGAGTGCTCCTCTGTTGTCGCAAAATTTAATAAAAAAAAATTATTTTTTCATATGAAATGATAAGAGATTCTTTTCCCGATTGTAATGACACCAAAAGTATGAAATTTGATGGAAAACTTACGGAATTACGCTCTCGCGAAGTTAGTGATCTTAGCGATATATACGCATTGGCAATTTCGCCGACTTTGAGCCCTATTTTCGGCCAATTCCATTGTTCCAGTCGACCAAACTCATAGCTATTTCTTTAGAACTCCATTTGTTCTATCGATTGAGTACAAGAAACCACCAATTTACCAATTTCAACTACCCAATAAAGTCGTCAGAATTTGGCAATTTGGCCAATTTCATGCAAAATAAAAAATTGTCAATTTCAAAATAGGGTCCAGAATAAACAATGCAGACATTCCTGGCACTAAAATAAGATGTTATCTGTTCATTTGTCACGTCTTTAGGCCTTTCTTATATTACTCTTGCTTTCTATTTTGATTTTTTATTCACACAAAAAGAGAAGATTTACCGTTATGCAGACTATTGCATTATTGTAAAAATGGTATAAATAATATCAGTGCACTTGTGAAAGAATATTAGACTCACCAATTAATGTGTATTGGACGCGTGGTGTGATTTGTTTACTCTTGAACATTTGCAAAAATCGAACATTTTCCCTATTTTGAGCTCAATTTCAAGGTCGTTTTCATCATGAAACTAATCAAAATCATCTATATTTCTGTAGTATGTTTTCCAATCTATCAAATGAGACCATTAAAAAGAGAATACAACCATAATTACTATACGAAAATACACCTCAAAGACGGCGTTTTAATCCAAAAAAATGGTCGGAGTTTTTTTTTCTCATTATGCACTGCATGCTGCAGGATTTTTTTTTTATACTGACCACACAGACCCATTCTCTCATATGTGGGCCTACCAGCTTTCTCCCGCTTGATTTGAAGCCGCTAGAATTTGCGAGTATATATACGTCCGAAACAGTGGCTCGTAAGACGTATATATACGACCGAAACAGTCAAAGGGTTAACCAAACATTTTGGTTTTATATTGACATTTAAGAATAACTTAAACAGAGCAGTGGGAACATTTTGAAATAGTTGGCTCATAAGTGCTCAATATATTGTTTCGTTGGAAGGTTGCTGGGTCAAATTTAGCAGTGTAAACAGTTTGGTTTAAAGAAACAACAGAGCTGTATTCAACATCTTCCATTTATATCCAAACAAATTTTCCTCTTATTTTTTTAATCAGTTGAATTTACATGCTAAGAGCTGTTATCATACCTCAGTTCTTTTCAATGTCTAGCTCTGAGGTACCCCTTCTTCCATGGAATGTGACCCACAACGGTGCCTACTTACTGCTAGGTGAACAGAGACAGCAAGTGTAAGGAAACATGCCCAGTGTTAACAGCCATTCTGGGGATTGAACCACAGACCCCTCAGTATATGAACTAGGGAATTACTGAGATATAGGACATCTTTGTCTATCTAAACGTTTCGGATATTTAACAAAGATGTTTAGTGCTTCTGTTCTTTATTCGTCTTAAAGAGTTCCATAAGGAATATCTGATTTCTGAGGTTACAGTCTTGGTGTATTTATAGAAGAGCAGAATTCATCTGGTACTTAATAATTCATAGGACAAACTGATTACACAACAATGACACTATATTTCATTGTTTCCTTTTGTGTGTATGTATTACCTTTGTAACTAGGTACTGGTTTGTCACTGGTGACTGACACCTCATGCTCATTCAGTAGTTGCTTACTCTCATTCCTGCCCATGCTTCTTAAAAATACACTTGCTGGCTTGGTAAGCATTCAGGCATCAAAAGAAATTCTCTGGGACTTTTCATACATTATTGGTAGGAATCTCCATCTAGATTTGGGAATCCATCCATCTCAGCTAATGGTATATCACACTCCACTGCTTGCCATGTTGAGACTTGGTACAGTACTGCAGAGAATAACATCCCTACCTACTGGAGATAAACCACATACCACGGGTGAGGTTCGAACCCGCGGTCAGAGAGTCTCGAACTCTCTGACCGCGGGTTGAACCCCACCCGTGGTATGTGGTTTGTTTGCAATCGTGTCATTATGATTTCGTGAGTCATACTGGAGATAAATCATGAACCTCTCGTACACATGTTTTTGACTCAAGACTTCAGTGGCTTGATTCTCTTGAAACTTGCTACTGTACAACACAACATCTACACCTGGATATGATCCAGAAATTCTTCACAGCCACTGTACCTGCTTATAACCATAACAATCCTTTAATGGATTGAGGCTCTTCCATAGGTTCCGACTAGCTAAAATCCTTGGCCAGCCTTTGACATCCTTCTCAGGTGGCCTGTGTGATTACAAGCCCAACAGGAACTACTATTTGCTGTCAGTAATCTTCAGGCTGTGAAAACTAGTCATTCTGTCCATGAAACTGATCAGACCTTGATCGATCACCTAGACTAACTGGCTGGACTGAAGATTCAGACTTCAGTACTGTTCCTCAGTTAACGTTTCACATGTAGTGGCTGATTTGAACTACTAAACCTGTTCAGGGCATTGATGAATGGTCTCACAGAATCATTGCTGGAATAGTTCTGATGTGCCATGCCCACTAGAGCCAGAGCAAACCGCTGTAGTTTCTCCCTTCCCCCTGAACCTGAATTTAGCCAGGAAAGCCTCGTCTTCGCTGTAGAGCATTCACTAATGTCTGGCAGCAGTAGAATACTACTATTTTTTGGACAGGTACACCAGACTCCACTCTTGATTCCTCCAGCTATGCACCAGTCATCTGCCTCCACCAGCAGTTTAAAGTGTACCATGTTGGTCTCCTCCAGGATAGTGAGATAGTGGCCATCTGTGTACTAGTTTCAAACTCCACCAGCAGTTTGAAGTGTACTGTGTACACCTGTAAAACAGTGTCAATGATGTCACCTCCAGTGTACTTGGTCCTTCCTGCAATTCCAAGCGTGATTGATTTCGTCTGGTGAGAACACTATGATTCAGGTTGCTCCTTACAAGACTGATGGGTGAGTGCTATATAGCTGACAGTCTGGTAGTGCCCTGTCCCTAAATGATGCACATTTTCTATATTAGATCTTTGGTACTGGTCAGTGCCCAGCTGCTGGTTCCACATAAGCTTTAACTGCATATTTGCCTAACCTAACGCTAGTACTGTTACTGTGAGCTTACCCAGTTGTTTCTTGTGCTGTTGTCAATGGTTTATCAACTGGGTCATAGTATTAACATGATCCTTTTGTTGCTACTGTTTCACTTTGGCCAGGGGTAACTACTGCTCTTACAAACCCATTGTCAGGCATACCCTTATCTTGACTACCTTTCACTGTAGCTGCTATTGTAACTTCTGAATCAATTTAATACTGTAATAATTGTTGTACCAACGCTGTTATGTACCTCAGTCTGACCTCTGTCCAGTAGTTGTTTACTGGAACACACCATCCTGCCTCAGGCTTCTCAAGACTACTACAGTAACTATTGTTATACCAACTTTAAATAACAGGAAGTATGAGCTCTGACTGCCAGTCACTTACTAGAACATGCCCACCTGCCTCAGCCTGCCATAATTAAACTAATGGTCTCATGAGCATTTGAGCATTAGCCAGATTTTCCTCCTGCACTGCAACACTGACCAGTGACAGGACCATCACTCATCACAACACTGCACAGTGACAGTACCATCACATTCCAAGACTGTACAGTGACTGTACCATCACATGACAGCACTGTACAGTGACAGTACCATCACATGACAGCACTGTACAGTGACGGTAACATCACATGACAGCACTGTACAGTGACGGTAACATCACATGACAACACTGTACGTGAGGCCTCAACTTATGAACAAGTCATGTTCTCAGTATTTCAAATAATAATAATAATAATAGTAGTATAAGTCTGGCATCATACTGTAGTACGTATTTATAAGTATGTACATTACAAAACTACAGTACTGTATTGTATGACTGATCCATTTATTGTATTTAGCCCATGTATAAACTAAATTTCCTGTAATGATTTATGCTAGTGAAGGGCTCTTTAGCCAAGAAAATTGAACATCATTTCAGTTTCTTGGTTTAAATGGAGATAAATGTTATAAAATACTGACACGAAGGAAAAATAAACAAATGCAGTATAATGCGATCCTTTATTGACAACGTTTTGCCCACACAGTGGACTTTATCAAGTCAGATACATCTGTTTGTGACTTGATAAAGTTCACTGTATGGATGAAACATTGTCAGTAAAGGATCACATTATACTGTATTTGTGTTTATTTTTCTATCCTTGGATTAAACCTGATTATCTTCCCTTCCCTAGGTGCTATATAAACCTGATTATCTTCCCTTCCCTAGGTGCTATATAAACCTGATTATTTTCCCTTTCCTAGGTGCTGTATAAACTCATTGCATCTAAGCACTTTTCAGATAATAATAATAATAATAATACTTGTGAATGATACTAGTTAATAACTGTGAGTGGAATGTGTTGCAGGTGCTACAGAACATGGTTCACTGTGCGGACCTCAGTAATCCCACCAAACCTCTAGAACTGTACAAAAACTGGGTGTCGTCCATCATGGAGGAGTTCTTCCAGCAGGGTGACCGTGAGAGAGACCAAGGCATGGATATCTCGCCCATGTGTGATAGACACTCTGCTACTATAGAAAAGTCACAGGTAAGTTAAACCAACATCGTCTTTTGCTTTATAATATTAATAATAATAATAAATCAGGGAACGAGTGGGAGTTTCCACCCATGGTAAGTGAATCTTAAAACTCGCTGGCCAGTGCGTTAACCGCTGGGCCAGTTGGCTTTAATAAGATTCATCCAACTAGGTGTATTTCTGTACACTGTAGGGAGGTTAGCATGGGCCACCACTGGCCATATTTTATGGTTGTGATGCTGCTTTAAAAAAAAAAAAAAAAAGTCTTGAAAATTTACCCAACATCTTGAAGGCCGAAGGTTACGTTGCTCATATGCCTCAACCTAAGCCTAGAGAAGTGTTTCCATACTAGACAGTAATTTAATTTTTTGTACATGACCCAATAATAAATTATGTAAACTATTTTGTATAAAATAATAAATTATGTAAACTATTTTGTATAAAATAATGAATAAATAAAAATAAGTGTAAATGGATTTGTCAGTTAAAAACAGAGTAGGGGAGTTAGTAGATAGGGAGCTGGAGGTATTGGGTAGATGGCGGGAATATTTTGAGGAACTTTTAAATGTCGATGAAAAAAAGGAGGCGGTAATTTCATGTACTGGCCAGGGAGGTACAATATCGTTTAGGAGTGAAGAAGAACAGGATGTGAGTGCGGGGGAGGTGCGTGAGGCATTACGTAGAAAGAAAGGGAGTAAAGCAGCTGGAACTGACGGGATCATGACAGAAATGTTAAAAGCAGGGGGGATATAGTTAGTTACCATTTTGTCCTAGGCACATGTCGATTAGACACTAGGCCTGTTGTATGTATGTTTGTGTGTGTGTGTGTAACGAAACACTTCGAAATGTTTCGGCCCCGCCGGGAATTGAACCCGGGCCCTCTGTGCGTGAAGCAAGAGCGCTAGCCACCATGCTAGTGGTTGGTATTTTTGTTTAATAAATGTATGAAAGAGGGGAAGGTACCTAGGGATTGGCAGAGAGCATGTATAGTTCCTTTATATAAAGGGAAAGGGGATAAAAGAGAGTGTAAGAATTATAGGGGAATAAGTTTACTGAGTATACCAGGTAAAGTGTATGGCAGGGTTATTATTGAAAGAATTAGAGGTAAGAGAGAGAGTAGGATTGTAGATGAGCAAGGAGGCTTGAGAGTGGGTAGGGGATGTGTAGATCAAGTGTTTACAGTGAAGCATATATGTGAACAGTATTTAGATAAAGGTAGAGAAGTTTTCATTGCATTTATGGATTTAGAAAAGGCATATGATAGAGTGGATAGGGGAGCAATGTGGCAAATGTTGCAAGTGTATGGAATAGGTAGTAAGTTACTGAAGGCTGTAAAGAGTTTTTATGAGGATAGTGAGGCTCAAGTTAGGGTGTGTAGGAGAGAGGGAGATTACTTCCTGGTAAAAGTAGGTCTTAGACAGGGATGTGTAATGTCACCATGGTTGTTTAATATATTTATAGATGGGGTTGTAAAAGAAGTAAATGCTAGGGTGTTGGGGAGAGGGGTGGGATTAAATTAAGGGGAATTAAATGCAAAATGGGAGTTGAAACAGTTACTTTTTACTGATGATACTGTGCTTATGGGAGATTCTAAAGAAAAGTTGCAAAGGTTAGTGGACGAGTTTGGGAGGGTGTGTAAAGGTAGAAAGTTGAAAGTGAACATACATAAGAGTAAGGTGATGAGGGTATCAAACGATTTAAATAAAGAAACCATACCACGGGTGGGGTTCGAACCTGCGGTCAGTGTGTCTCAAAACTCCAGACAATTGCGTAAGCCACTGGGCCAGCTAGCTTCAATAAGATTCATCCAACTAGGTATATTTCTACACCATAGGAAGGTTAGCACAGGCACCACTGTGTCCACAAATGCAAGTTTTTACAGACGAATCTCCCGCTATCATAGCCGATTTCGTGAGTCAAGGTAAATAAAGAAAAATTGGATATCACATTGGAGAGAGGGATTATGGAAGAAGTAAATGTTTTCAGATATTTGGGAGTTGACGTGTCAGCGGATGGGTTTATGAAGGATGAGGTTAACCATAGAATTGATGAAGGAAAAAAGGTGAGTGGTGTGTTGAGGTATCTGTGGAGACAAAAATCGTTATCCATGGAGGCAAAGAAGGGAATGTACGAAAGTATAGTGGTACCAACACTCTTATATGGGTGTGAAGCATGGGTTGCAAATGCTGCAGCGAGGAGGCGGCTGGAGGCAGTGGAGATGTCCTGTCTAAGGGCAATGTGTGGTGTAAATATTATGCAGAAAATTCGGAATGTGGAAATTAGGAGAAGGTGTGGAGTTACTAAAAGTATTTGTCAGAGGGCTGAAGAGGGGTTGTTGAGGTGGTTTGGTCACTTAAGAGAGAATGGATCAAAGTAGAATGACTTGGAGAGCATATAAATCTGTAGGGGAAGGAAGGCGGGGTAGGGGTCGTCTTAGAAAAGGTTGGAGGGAGAGGGTAAAGGAGGTTTTGTGGGCGAGGGGCTTGGACTTCCAGCAAGCATGTGTGAGCGTGTTAGATAGGAGTGAATGGAGACGAATGGTTTTTAGGACCTGACGAGCTGTTGGAGTGTGAGCAGGGTAACATTTTGTGAAGGGATTCAGGGAAACCAGTTAATTGATTTAGTTGGACTTGAGTCCTGGAAATGGGAAGTACAATGCCTGCACTTTAAAGGAGGGGTCTGGGATAGTGACAGCTGGGAGGGACTATTCTCAGCTGTCATATCTGAGCGCCTCTGCAAAGACAGTGATTATGTATGAGTGTGGTGAAAGTGTTGAATGATGATGAAAGTATTTTCTCTTTGGGGATTTTCTTTCTTTTTGGGTCACCCTGCCTCGGTGGGAGACGGCCGACTTGTTGGAAAAAAAAAATGTAAATATTTGTTGGCATTTAGCAGGTGTAGACTAAGGTAAACCAGACAATGGATTGATGGAGTGGGATGACTACTGGTAGTATCAGTAAGCTAATTCACCGTTTACCATCAGACTACCCAGTACAGTCATCCCTTGGTTTTCGCTTGTCCCAGTTTTCGCCGATTTTGGATTTCGCCGACTTTTTTCAGGGAAAATTTGTCTTAGTTTTCGCCGATTGTTTTAGTTTTCGCCGACTGTATGGGACCTGTCCACTAGTGCCGCGCACATACAAAGGCCGTAGGCCCGCCACCCACGCACCTCCCACGCACATTGTCACGCAGTCTAGCATTGTTTATGCTTGAGTGAACATCACCCCAGGAGTTTATACAAAACATTTATTAACAATTCATTGTTTTTGGCCCTTGATTATTGTGTGTGACTACTAAATAAGCTACCATGGGCCCAAAGAAAGCTCCTAGTGCCAGTTCTTTGGTAAAGAAAGTGAGGAACACTGTAGAAATGAAGAAAGAAATAATAGAAAAATATGATAGTGGTGTACGTATTGCCGAGCTCGCCAGGATATACAAGAAAAACCCATCAACCATCAGTTCCATTGTGGCAAAGAGAAAGGAAATCACGGAAGCTAATGTTGCGAAAGGGGTGAATACGATAACGAAACAGAGATCACAAACAATGGAAAATATGGAGAAATTGTTATTGGTGTGGATAAACCAAAAACTGCTAGCGGGTGATAGTGTTGTGCAATCCATCATATGTGAAAAAGCAAGGCTGTTGCATGCCGATCTTGTAAAGAAAATGCCTGGAACCAGTGTTGAGGTTTATGAATTTAAGGCCAGCAAAGGCTGGTTCGAAAACTTCAAGGAGCGAACTGGCATACAGAGTGTTGTAAGGCATGGTGAGGGTGCCAGTTCAGATAAAGATGGGGCTGAAAAATTTGTACGTGAGTTTAAAGAATATGTAGAGGCAGAAGAATTTAAACCCCAACAAGTGTTTAATTGTGACAAAACAGGCCTCTTTTGGAAGAAAATGCCAAGGAGGACCTACATCACACAGGAGGAAAAGGCAATGTCAGGACACAAGCCTATGAAAGACAGGCTAACTCTTATGTTATGTGGGAACGCTAGTGGGGATTTAAAAGTGAAGCCTTTACTCGTGTATCACTCTGAAAATCCCAGAGTGTTCAGCAAATACAGTGTTGACAAAGGTAAATTGTGTGTGTTTTGGAAGTCTAATGCTAAGGCATGGGTCACTAGGGAAATTTTCCTGGAATGGTTTAATCAAGTGTTTGGCCCCAGTGTGAAGAAATATCTATTGGAGAATAAATTGCCACTTAAGTGCCTCCTGGTAATGGACAATGCTCCTGGTCATCCTCAAGACTTGGAAGACCAAATGCCTAAGGAATTCAGATTTGTAAAAGTGAAGTTCTTGCCTCCTAACACCACTCCTCTCCTCCAGCCCATGGACCAGCAGGTCATTGCAAACTTTAAAAACTGTACACCAAAGCAATGTTTCAAAGGTGCTTTGATGTAACCTCAGACACTAGATTGACCCTAAAAGAGTTCTGGAAGGGTCACTTGATATCTTCCATTGCATAGGCCTTATAGATAAAGCTTGGCAGGGAGTGACCTCCAGGACGATGAACTCTGCTTGGAGAAAGTTGTGGCCAGATTGTGTACAAGAGAGGGATTTTGAAGGGTTTGAAGCTAACCCTGATGAGCCTATGGAAGTTGTGGAAAGTATTGTGGAATTGGGGACTTCTATGGGGTTGGATGTGAATGGAGAGGATGTGGAAGAGTTGGTGGAGGACCACAATGAAGATCTAACCACTGAAGAGCTGCAAGAGCTTGAGCTGCAACAACAACAAAACAGATCTGAGGAAATTGCTTCAGTGGAGGAAGAAAGATGTAAGGTGCCTTCTTCAGAGATTAAGGAGATTTGTGCAATGTGGAGTAGGGTGCAATCATTTGTGGAGGAACATCACCCTGACAAAGATGTTGCAATCTGTGCTGGCTACTTTTACAATGACAATTCCATGTCCCATGGACATGGAATTCTTAATACTAGTCTAAGTTTGCCCAAAATGCTGTGTATCATATAGGCTTATCATTACTGTACACAGAATTTTGTACATTGTTTTCAATACAAAATGAATTTAAAGTCTGGCCTACTGGTTTTCCCAGAAATGTTGCCCAACATTAATGGTGGTTAGGTTTTAAGCCTATCAATTATACTTGGAGCATTAAAGCCATAATTCACTTGTACCTTGCCACCAAAAAACACTTAATGCTTAAAATAATGATAATCCCATTTTGGTGCCGGACATTGTATCATCAGTCAGAGCGTAAGAACTCTCAAGTCCTTGATACTCAGGGAAATACAAGCAAGTACAGGCAGGCTTCGCTTTACAGCATTTTGCTAATACAGTGGTTTTCAATTATACCCATTATTTATTCAGACTTCCTACAATGAATATATTCACCACTCACTATAAGCTAAGGACAAAAATATTTTAAGGTAAGTAATGTGTCTCCATGGGGAAGTGGAACAGAATTCTTCCTCTGTAAGCCATGCGTGTCATAAGAGGCGACTAAAATACCGGGAGCAAGGGGCTAGTAACCCCCTTCTCCTATATACATTACTAAATTTAAAGAGAAGCTTTCATTTTTCTTTTTGGGTAACCCTTCCTCGGTGGGATATGGCCGGTTTGTTGAAAAAAATTAACAAGTATTGTGTGTAGTACTGTATATGCATTTTTTAGGCCTAGCTATATTTATGCTCACTTAATATTTGATAGTGTAAACATGTTACCAGGCTTTTATATGTACAGTGGCACCTCGGTTTTTGTACAGCTCCCAACTCGAACAATTATGTAAGTGTATTATTGTAAGTGCTTTTGTAAGTGTATTTTTGGGGGTCTGAAACGGACTAATCTAATTTACATTTGTCCTTATGGGAACAAATTTGTTCGGTAACCGCTTAAACAGCATTCTGGAATGAATTATCGATGAAAACCGAGATACCACTGTATTTGAAAGTGAAAAAAGGCTATGTTTCACTTCATGGTGATATTTGCTTTACAGCAGTGTCCCGGAACTTCGCCTGCTGTATAAGCAGGGCTCTCCTGTACCTTCTGTGGAGCCTCTTCATGTACTCAAATTCAAATTCAAAATTTATTTCCACATGATACATTGTATAGAAATGGTTGACACTTGATAATACATGCAGAAAGCCCATTGTTATGCAGAGTATTTTGTGTAAGCTTAGCTTAAGCCTAACTTAAGACTACGTACAAGGGCAAGAAACATTATACATATGTATATAAGAACTTCAAGGTATACACAATAAAATTGATTCAATGAATATGTAATGAATGTACATGTATATGTAAAGTACAGTGGACCCCGAGTCACGAACACCCCGGAAATCGTACAATTATGTAAGTATAATATTGTAAGTGCTTGTGGAAGTGTATTTTTGGGGGTCTGAAATAGACTAACCTACGTGACATTATTCCTTAAGGGAGTAAATTCATTCGGTAATGGCACTTGAGCAGGCTTCTGGAATGAAGTTTTTACGTTACTCGGGGTCCACTGTATATCATTGTACATGAGAGGGGAATGTATGAGAGTATAGTTATACCAACACTCTTATATGGGTGTGAAGCATGGGTGATGAATGTTGCAACGAGGAGAAGGCTGGAGGCAGTGGAGATGTCATGTCTGAGGTCAATGTGTGGTGTGAATATAATGCAGAGAATTCGGAGTTTGGAAATTAGGAGGAGGTGCGGGATTACCAAAACTATTATCCAGAGGGCTGAGGAGGGTTTTTTGAGGTGGTTCGGACATGTAGAGAGAATGGAACGAGACAGAATGACTTTGGGAGTGTATAAATCTGTAGTGGAGGGAAGGCGGGGTAGGGGTCGGCCTAGGAAAGGTTGGAGGGAGGGGGTAAAGGAGGTTTTGTGTGCGAGGGGCTTGGTCTTCCAGCAAGCATGCGTGAGCGTATTTGATAGGAGTGAATGGAGACAAATGGTTTTTAATACTTGACGTGCTGTTGGAGTGTGAGCAAAGTAACATTTATGAAGGGATTCAGGGAAACCGGCAGGCCGGAGATGGGAAGTACAGTGTCTGCACTCTGAAGAAGGGGTGTTAATGTTGCAGTTTTATAACTGTAGTGTAAAGCACCCCTCTGGCAAGACAGTGATGGAGTGAATGATGATAAAAGGTTTTCTTTTTTGGGCCACCCTGCCTTGGTGGGAATCGGCCAATGTGTTAATAAAAAAAATAAAAAAATTTAGTAGTTTATTAAGCACATGAATTTCAGTTGTTTTTTCAAATGGAAGAGGAATTTAAGCCTCTAGAGCAGTGGTCCCCCAACCTGTGGCCCTTCTAGGAAATGGATGCGACCCTCACATGAAATCATGAATTCACTTTTATGTAGGTTCCACACTGCACAGTGTCAACAAAATCGTGAAGCCTTCATCATGCATTTGTCCATCAAATGTGACCCATTTGTGTAGGAAGGTTGAGGACCACTGACCTAGAGTATACTACCCCATCCCTCTGTCTCTCTCATCACTCTCAATCCCTAGGATGTAACCCACAATACTTGACTAACACCCAGGTACCTGGTACATTAATAAGACATGTATGTAACAGTTAGTCAAGTAAAAGTACTGTATATTAGGGAACTGTACTATAAAATTACTATACAGTTAAGTTCATTACCCTGTGTAATTTACAGTACTGTTACTTAACGGTAGTACACAGGTTACAATACCAATATACTGTCTGGTTTGTTTGCAACAGTGAACCAACGCCACTACTTCAGAAGACAACCGGACAATCATGAAATATTAATTTCATAATACAGTAGTTACAGGCAATCAGCAGTATCATTCACATACAATAGAGTGAAAAAAGTAATGTGAAGAACCTGGGAGTGATAATGTCAGAGGATCTCGCCTTCAAAGACCACAACAATGTATCTACCGCATCTACTAGGAAAATTATAGGATAGATAATAAGAACCTTCAAAACTAGTGATGCCAAGCCCATGATTCTCTTCAAATCGCTTGTTCTCTCTAGGCTGGAATACTGCTGTACACTAACTGCCCCCTTCAATCCAGGCAAAATTGCTGACCTGGAGAGTGTACAAAGAACTTTCATGGCACCTAAATTACTGGGAACAGTTGAAGGCCCTTGATTTGTATTCCCTGGAATGCAGGCGAGAGAGATATGTACATGATAATATACATTTGGAAAATCCTAGAGGGATTAGTACCAAACTTGCACATGAAAATCACTCCCTATGAAAGCAAAAGACTTGGCAAGAGATGCAACATTC
This sequence comes from Cherax destructor, assembly GCA_009830355.1. Taxonomy (NCBI): domain Eukaryota; kingdom Metazoa; phylum Arthropoda; class Malacostraca; order Decapoda; family Parastacidae; genus Cherax; species Cherax destructor. The sequence continues at coordinate 74,139 of WNWK01006076.1, read as the reverse complement.
CCCCAATGAAAAGCAGGGGTGCCACAAGTACACTGAGAGACAACACAGTAAGTGTCCGGGGCCCAAGACTGTTCAACTGCCTCCCAGCATACATAAGGGGGATTACCAATAGACCCCTGGCTGTCTTCAAGAAGGCACTGGACAGGCACCTAAAGTCAGTACCTGACCAACCGGGCTGTGGTTTGTAAATCAGTTTGCATGTGGACTGCAGTAACAGCCTGGTTGATCAGACCCTGATCCACCATGAGGCCTGGTCTCAGACCGAGCCATGGGGGCGTTGATCCCCAAAACCCTCTCCAGGTAAACCCCCTTCCCCATACTAGTCCATAAATGAGAGGTTTTACTGTACATAGTCTTAACAAACTGCACCCTAAGTCATTTATATTATTATTATTATTATTATTATTATTATTAACTAATTATCTGCGCTGTATGACCCTTGTAGGTTTAGCGCTTCTGTGAAAACAGAAACCTGAAACTGTTTTACATGATGGTAGGATTGCTGGTGTCTTTTTTCTGTCTCATAAACACGCTGGATAACAGGTATATCTAGCTACTTCTACTTACACTTTAGGTCACACTACACTGGCATACACATGCATATATATACATACACACATCTAGGTTTTTCTTCTTTTTCTTAATAGCTCTTGTTCTTTTTATTTTCTCTTTTTCTCTATTGTCCATGGGGAAGTGGAAAAGAATCTTTCCTCCGTAAGCCATGCGTGTCATATGAGGCGACTAAGATGCCGGGAGCAATGGGCTAGTAACCCCTTCTCCTGTACAAATCTACAAAAACGAGAAGAAGAAAAACTTTATAAAATTGGGTTGTCTGAATGTGCGTGGATGAGTGGATGATAAGAAAGAGATGATTGCCGATGTTATGAATGAAAAGAAGTTGGATGTCCTGGCCCTAAGCGAAACAAAGCTGAAGGGGTAGGCGAGTTTCAGTGGGGAGAAATAAATGGGATTAAGTCGGGAGTATCTGAGAGAGTTAGAGCTAAGGAAGGGGTAGCAATAATGTTGAAGGATCAGTTATGGAAGGAAAAGAGGGAATATAAATGTGTAAATTCAAGGATTATGTGGATTAAAATAAGGGTCGGATGCGAAAAGTGGGTCATAATAAGCGTGTATGCACCTGGAGAAGAGAGGAGTGTAGAGGAGAGAGAGAGATTTTGGGAGATGTTAAGCGAATGTATAGGAACTTTTGAACCAAATGAGAGAGTAATTGTGGTAGGGGACCTAAATGCTAAAGTGGGAGAAACATGCAGAGAGGGTGTAGTAGGTAAGTTTGGGGTGCCAGGTGTAAATGATAATGGGAGCCCTTTGATTGAACTTTGTATAGAAAGGGGTTTAGTTATAGGTAATACATATTTTAAGAAAAAGAGGATAAATAAGTATACAAGATATGATGTAGGGCGTAATGACAGTAGTTTGTTGGACTATGTATTGGTAGATAAAAGACTGTTGAGTAGACTTCAGGATGTACATGTTTATAGAGGGGCTACAGATATATCAGATCACTTTTTAGTTATAGCTACAGTGGAGTAAAAGGTAGATGGGATACAAGGAAAATAGAATCAGTAAGTAAAAGAGAGGTGAAGGTTTATAAACTAAAAGAGGAGGCAGTTAGGGTAAGATATAAACAACTATTGGAGGATAGATGGGCTAGTGAGAGTGTAGGCAATGGGGTCGAAAATGTATGGGGTAGATTTAAAAATGTAGTGTTAGAGTGTTCAGCAGAAGTTTGTGGTTACAGGCGAGTGGGTGCGGGAGGGAAGAGGAGCGATTGGTGGAATGATGATGTAAAGAGAGTAGTAAGGGAGAAAAGTTAGCATATGAGAGGTTTTTACAAAGTAGAAGTGATGCAAGGAGGGAAGAGTATATGGAGAGAAAAGAGAGGTTAAAAGAGTGGTGAAGCAATGTAAAAAGAGAGCAGATGAGAGAGTGGGTGAGATGTTATCAGCAAATTTTGTTGAAAATAAGAAAAAGTTTTGGAATGAGATTAATAAGTTGAGGAAGCCTAGAGAACAAATGGATTTGACAGTTAAAAATAGGAGAGGAGAGTTATTAAATGGAGAGTTAGAGGTATCGGGAAGATGGAGAGAATATTTTGAGGATTTGTTAAATGTTGATGAAGACAGGGAAGCTGTGATTTCGTGTGTAGGGCAAGGAGGAATAACATCTTGTAGGAGTGTGGAAGAGCCAGTTGTGGGTGTAGGGAAGTTCGTGAGGCAGTGGGTAGAATGAAAGGGGGTAAGGCAGCTGGGATTGATGGGATAAAGATAGAAATGTTAAAAGCAGGTGGGGATATAATTTTGGAGTGGTTGGTGCTATTATTTAATAAATGTATGGAAGAGGGTAAGGTACCTAGGGATTGGCAGAGAGCGTGTATTGTTCCTTTGTATAAAGGCAAAGGGGACAAAAGAGAGTGCAAAAATTATAGGGAATAAGTCTGTTGAGTGTACCTGGTAAAGTGTATGGTAGAGTTATTATTGAAAGAATTAAGAGTAAAACAGAAAGCAGGATAGCAGATGAACAAGGGGCTTTAGGAAAGGTAGGGGTGTGTAGACCAAGTGTTTACAGTGAAACATATAGGTGAACAGTATTTGGATAAGGGTAAAGATGTTTTTGTGGCATTTATGGATTTGGAAAAGGCGTATGATAGGGTAGATAGGGGGCAATGTGGCAGATGTTGCAGGTGTATGGAATAGGAGGAAGGTTACTGAAAGCAGTGAAGAGTTTTTATGAGGATAGTGAGGCTCAGGTTAGAGTGTGTAGGAGGGAAGGGACTATTTCCCAGTAAAAGTGGGCCTTAGACAAGGATGTGTGATGTCACCGTGGTTGTTCAATATATTTATAGATGGGGTTGTAAGAGAAGTGAATGCGAGGGTCTTGACAAGAGGTGTTGGGCTAAAAGATAAAGAAGCAAATACAAAGTGGGAGTTGTCACAGTTGCTTTTTGCTGATGACACTGTGCTTTTGGGAGATTCTGAAGAGAAGCTGCAGAGGTTGGTGGATGAATTTGGTAGGGTGTGTAAAAGAAGAAAATTGAAAGTGAATATAGGAAAGAGTAAGGTGATGAGGATAACAAAAAGAATAGGTGACGAAAGATTGGATATCAGATTGGAGGGAGAGAGTATGGAGGAGGTGAATGTATTCAGATATTTGGGAGTGGACATGTCGGCGGATGGGTCTATGAAGGATGAGGTGAATCATAGAATTGATGAGGGGAAAAGGGTGAGTGGAGCACTTGAGTCTGTGGAGACAAAGAACCTTGTCCATGGAAGTAAAGAGGGAATGTATGAGAGTATAGTTATACCAACGCTCTTATATGGGTGTGAAGCATGGGTGATGAATGTTGCAACGAGGAGAAGGCTGGAGGCAGTGGAGATGTCATGTCTGAGGTCAATGTGTGGTGTGAATATAATGCAGAGAATTCGGAGTTTGGAAATTAGGAGGAGGTGCGGGATTACCAAAACGATTGTCCAGAGAGCTGAGGAGGGGTTGTTGAGGTGGTTTGGACATGTAGAGAGAATGGAACGAGACAGAGTGACTTCGAGAGTGTATAAATCTGTAGTGGAGGGAAGGCGGGGTAGGGGTCGGCCTAGGAAAGGTTGGAGGGAGGGGTAAAGGAAGTTTTGTGTGCGAGGGCTTGGACTTCCAGCAAGCATGTGTGAGCGTATTTGATAGGAGTGAATGGAGGCATATGGTTTTTAATACTTGACGTGCTGTTGGAGTGTGAGCAAAGTAACATTTATGAAGGGATTCAGGGAAACCGGCAGGCCGGACTTGAGTTCTGGAGATGGGAAGTACAGTGCCGGCACTCTAAAGGAGGGGTGTTAATGTTGCAGTTTTATAACTGTAGTGTAAAGCACCCTTCTGGCAAGACAGTGATGGAGTGAATGATGATGATGAAAGTTTTTCTTTTTCGGGCCACCCTGCCTTGGTGGGAATCGGCCGATGTGTTAATAAAATAAAAAAAAATAATAATAATAATTAACTATAATTGTTTCTACAGGTTGGCTTCATTGATTATATTGTGCACCCATTGTGGGAAACTTGGGCAGATTTGGTTCACCCAGATGCTCAAGATATCCTGGACACCCTGGAAGAGAACAGGGACTGGTATCAGAGCATGATCCCCATCTCTCCATCATCTTCATCAAATGACCTTAAGGAGGAAGAGTACCAGGGGGATAACTCACAAGATGTGCCTGAGGAAGAACTTTGTGCTGCTGCTGATAGAATCCAGATTCAGTTTACGTTGGATGATGAGGGAAGTGGAAAACGAGCACCGCCAGATGGTGTTCAGGGTGAGGACCCTACAATGTGACCATTGGTAGCCTCATACTGCACCAAACTAAAGCGTAAAGTGATGAGGTGGCTACACCTCAAGTGACCAACCATACGGGAGGTGGGAACAATGTTCATCATAATCCCCCTCCATGCTAGTGGCCTCATCTTCAACTTTTACCTTCGTACCTCATGTTCTGAGATTTCTTTAATTGCCAGGTGGACACTGACCATCTGGCAAGCACCAGAGCCAGAATTGCAATTTAGTGAAAAGTATGTTGTGCAAACACTTGGGTGTGTTTGTTAGTGCAACTCCCTTGTGAGTCAAGTGTGTGTTTTGCCAAGTGCGCAGTGTGCGCCCTGCAGGTTCAGGGATGCTCGCGTGGGTTTGTCTGAGCTCCCCAAGACTGTGCCGTTCGCCCAGCCTCAGCTGAACTCTCCTTGCCTAGTGTGATCAATATTTTCTTTTAATAGTGGTGGAGATGTAGGTCACAACAGTGAACAGTGCCAAATTGTTCCTTTTAAATATGGACCCTGAGAGAGAATTATGTTTATCACAAATAAGTAAGCACAAGTTCAGGCGACGGCTTTGTGAGGACTGAGGCTTATGTGTGGTACATATCAGATAGAGGCATTGATGGGCCCATAACTGGTGCTCACATAATTTTGAGTGTAAGGCATTACAAGCTCTTTCATCAAATAGGTACCTGACGGGGTTCCCTGCTCTTTATTCCCAAAGCAGTCGAGCTATCACAGAAGCCAAAGATAATTTATTGCTTCAAGTTTGTGGTGGGGATTTTAGTCACCATTGTGACATCTAAGCTACTGCAAGGTACAAAGACTGAGAGGTTGCACAGTAGCAAGAGGGGGCAGTGGATCCTGTCAGGTATATGTCCATTGCAATTCGATCGGTTGTAACAGAAAAAATGTACGAGATTTTAGAAACTCATTTAATTTGCCATTCAGTAGCTGAAAATTAATTAATTACACATTGGGTCTTTGTAATTTCTAATTCTGCCATTTTCATGCCGGGCTCATGAGTAGTTTTATTTTACAGTGTAACTTTTTCAGGTTTTAATCTTTTTTAGATGACTTATTTTGACACTGTCATAGATGTGGACAAACTTTATGTATGGTTTTTAATAAACTTTTGAAATAGGTAGACTTGTAGTAATTTCCCATGTGATAAGAGTATTGAGAACATAGTATGCACCATGTTGTACTCCATCAGTTGCTTCATGTCAGGTCCTCGGCCAAACTCTTGAATCAGGGCTTGAGACTTGCAAACAACTAAAGGGCCATCATATCCTCCCAAAATTAGTCATGTGTTATTAAAAATAATAATAAAAGGCTCTAACTTTCAAGCATCAGCTGCTCAAGCCGTGGCTTCAGAATTGTGCCCATAGTGTATGTGTTGCGTAGTTCTGGCTTTACCAAGTGGCCATGTATCGAGCCTCATTAACCTGTAGAAGAATGGGATGAAAATCCATCTTAAGATGGAGGGGAAGGGAAGGAGGAACATTTAGTTTGGCAGATGTTCCTCTTAACCAGACCTGAGGACTGGCTTCTACAACACTATTCACAAGACTGGAAATTATTGAAATTATTGAAATATTTTTACAACATAAATCTTTTGTCATTTACAACCTGACAGTAGCTGTTCCTGTGTAATGGAGATGTAAATTTCTTCCACAAGTATTATTTGTGGTACAGTACTGTCGTCGTATATGTGCATGCATACTATTTAAAAAGTATTTACATGTAAACAGATGAGCAAGTAATTACCCTGTGTATAATAAGATAAAGGAGTTTTTAAGCAGTACAGTATACTGTATCTTATTAATTATATAATTATTTTTATATATACATATATATTTTGTGTTACTAACATTAGTTCATGCCTCAGGTCTAGGTGTAAAGTTGTAACAATCACAAAGGTGGAACATCTGTACAGACTAGATTGAAACTCTTTGTAATGTACTTCCTTATATGTCAATAATCCTCAAAAATATGTATTGAGACTCCTTATTTTATCATGATTTTTTGTTATAATTTTTTTTAGATTTATTCATCTTTCTCTCGCTCAAACTAGATTAATCATATCTCCTAAGACCAAGCCCTGTAATTAAAAATACAAAGCACAATACAGTATCAGTGATGGATTCAGGATTGGCCGGTAGGATTCTTGCGTGCTTTCTGCTAGACTATAACCTCATTTAAAGTTCTTTAATACCTCTTTAACCTCCCTTTAAATGACTGTGATTTTGGAGATTACGTTTCCAAGACATGCTAAAACATTTTTCATGTTTCGCAACTACCGAGCACAAAAATGGCATTTTATTTAGTCCTGACTGTTATCCAACATAGGTACAACAAGTGTGCACCTACTGGCTGAAGCTGAATCTAGCAACTGCAGGATTTCTGAATTATTCTCTGCAAGAGATGATAATACAGCACAGTACTCGTAGTTCTGTCAAATATTTTTCTATTTAAAAACATTTCTCTGCATTTTTTGCTATTTTAAAAAAAGTGAAGTGCCACAATTTCTCAGCTCCTCATAAACCTAGCTAAAATACCTGAGTAACTTTAAACAAGCCATTAATGTATGGCTAAGTAATGGCAAAGTGCTTGTACTAATGGAAGATGTGCAGTCATGGCATATATTAGATAGTGCAATTAATTCACTAGCAATGGTGAATATATTTGTCAGTGTGTATTTAGATACCTGAGTTACTTGAATTCTCCTTGATGTAAAGACTTGTATATTTTTTTCAGTGTCATCAAGTAAGTACTGAACGTTTCTCAGTGTTGGGTGAAACTAAGCAAGCAAGACTGTAGTATTCCACTGTGTACACTACATGTGATCTAATGAAGCATTTTGACTTAGTCAAGTGCACTATTAAGTTTTATTTTTACATATATATGGGAAGCAAACTTTACTGAGGTATTCTTCTTTTATCAATCCAACCAGTATTCGATTTCAGAGACTGCAACTTTTTGTGTTTACAATACTGTATCTTTTAATGGGACTTTTGTTTACCTCTCATAAACCAGCATATAATACAGTAAACTCTGGATATAGTGAACCGTATATAACAGTCAGAATCCACTGAGTAAATTGTACTTTTATTTATAACTATATTGCTTTTTTCTGTGACTTTTTTTAAATGTTATTCTGATTTAATGATCACTCAGACAGTCCCCCAATTAGTGTATTATATTGAGGATTTACTGTACTTGAATATCATTTTGACCACCCTGTTTACTTCATATATATATATTTTTTTTATATTGCCATTATGAATGAAGTGGTTGGATTTATAGCAAGACATGAAACCTCAGCTGGGAAGTCTGACACAGAAAAAGCCATGGTCCTACTGACACTCTGTGAATAATATATTGATTACAAACTAAAGCCTTCTGTGTGTTTTATGTATGTCATCATTTGGCACTTGAATTTCTTAAATCATAGAAAATGTAATTACTGTTCTATGTATTTATTACCTTCATGGCACAGTGAGAGGTTTCCTACTAAGTGAAACCTCGTCATTCTTTGGTGATGAACATGTACACGAAGCAAAGAAAAATGCAGCAAAAAAGATTTGTAGGTTCATATTTGTATAAGACTTTGAGGTTGTGTTGATTATTACTTCAGACTGTTTTTATTTTGTAATACTACATTGTTTATATATACTGCAATAAGTATGTATTAAGTGCTTGGTAAGAACATCTTACGAGGTGAAAAATGAAATCTTGTCATTTAATTTACGATTGTATTGCCGTTGATTCTATCTATTGGGTTTAAAATGATAAACATCAAATGTTAGACTACATACATTTTAAATGTTAATGATTTATGAAAAATTTGTGTTAATGTAAATTTTTTATCTATGACAGTTTTTTACAGTGAAAGTCTTTTTAATGACCATCTTGGGCAGACTGGGACTGGTTTATTATTTGTGACTGGTATTCTCTGTGGGGCAAGAAAACCACAGTTGTTTGTGGGACGAGGAAGATTTAGCACCATGTACTCCTACAATATTGCTCTGGACGGCTATGTCAGGGATACAGCACACCCCTTGTGTGCCAGTGGAACATTTGTGAACATTTGGAGTCTATCAGCATCTGTAGGATTTTCATCGGAAAGTATTTAATGCCACGTTTTGTGTTAGTGAGGTGGGTGCCTTGATGCTGGTGAAGGGCTCTTTATCCAAGGAATTAGAGCTATCCTTCACTTCCTTGTAGATAAATGGTATAAAATACCGACATGATGGGAAAAAAAGAAACAAATGCAGTATGATGCAATTCTTTATTGACAATGTTTCACCCTTGTTTGTGACTTGATAAAGTCCATTGTTTGGGTGAACTGTTGTCAATAAAGTATTGTATTATACTACATTTGTGCATCATTTTCTTTCACTTCCTCGGATCTAACTTGATTACCTCTCATTCCCCAGGCGCTGTATGACCCCTATGGGTTTAGCGCTTTCTCTATGAATATAATAATGTTAGCCCCCACTGCAGTGCCCATGGCCCCATGGGTGGTAGTGCCCCTGCCCCGCCCCTGACAGTGGATGGCCGCCTGCTGTTACGACTCCATCACATTTTCGAACCTTTCAACCTGGTATGCTTAGTCAAATGTACAGTCTGTTGTGCCTATGTATATATGGGTAATATGAAATCCGTATAAATTATATAATTTTATGTATAATAGCTAGAATTATTTAATAAAATAAACTTTTTGAATAAATTGCATTTTCTTTGGCCTGATTTTACTGAGAAGATTTTTGCACTGGCACTGTATAGCTCATGTTCCAGGGAACTGTAACCACCCTCCACTTGGATTAAACCTAATGGCCTCCCATTCTCTAGCTGCTGTATGGGACCCTGTGGGTTAGTGCTTCCCTATAAATGTGAAAACTTCAATATTTCGGTTATTTTTCTCCATAGAGGCTGTCATTATTGTTTTGTTCTCGCCTATATGTGGTTGCAGAGGTCAGGTCTCAGCTCATGGCCCTGCTTCTGCTCACTCCTGGCTTTGAGAGTGAACCCCTCTCCAAATTGTTCCAAGCCCTGACTACTAAGAATGAAGAAATACTTCCTAATGTCCCTATGACACTGAGATAACTTTATTAGGTACACTTGCTCACTAATGCAAACATTTAATCAGCTAATCAGGTGGCAGCACATAAATGCCTAAAAACATGCAGACATGGTCAAAAGGTTGAGTTATTGTTCAGACCAAACATCAGAATGGGGAAGAAATGTAATCAAGGTGACTTTCACTATGGAATGACTATTGGTACTTGACGAGGTGGTTTGAGTTTTTCAGAAACTGCTGAACTGGGATTTTCATGCACAAATTCTCTCTTAAAGAGTTTACAGAGAATGGTGTGAAAAACAAAACATCCAGTGAGTGGCAGTTCTCTGTGTGAATATGCCTTGTTAATGAGAGGGGTCAGAGGAGAATGGCCAGACTGGTTCAAGTAACTCGAATAACCATGCGTTACAAGGGATGCAGAAGAGCATCTCTGAACGTGCAACAGTTGAACCTTGAAGTGGATGGCCTACAGCAGCAGAAGACCACATCGGGTTCCACTCCTGTCATCTTACAACAGGAAACTGAGGTATGTAATGGAACGGGAGATTCGCAACACGAATATGCAGCCAAGAAACCTGCAGCAACTGTGTTATGCTATCATGTCAACATAGACCAGGATCTTGAAGAAATGGTTCCAGTACTTTGTTGAATCCATGACACCAAGAATTCAGTCTGTCCTGAGGGCAAAAAGAGGCCCTACTCAGTACTAGAAAGGTGTGCCTAATAAAGTGGCCACTGAGTGAATACTGTATTTTATGAAACACTAAACCAGTGTTAGTTATTGAAAAACAGTTGATTTGAATATTAGCTATAAAAAAAAATATCCTCCTTTCATGTGGATTCGTAAATTAGAGAGATTATTTGTTTTTTCCTAAAGTGGTTTATGCTGAGACTGTTTTAAACATGGTCAGGCAGCCAGCTTTAGTAAAGCATTGCTCTCCTTGCCAGCACCTCCATGACCAGGGTTCTCTGGACTAATTCCATCTACAGCGACACCCGTCACTGTCCTCCTGTTAGTCACCCACAATAACCCAGGGGGTGTTAGCCACTTAGGATAACCCAGGAAGGGTTAGTCACCCCACGATAACCAGGGGATGTTAGCCACCCATGATAACCCAGGAGTGTGTTAGCCACCCAGGATAACCTGGGGGAGGGTTAGAAACCCAGGATAACCCATAGGAATGTTAGCCACCCAGGATAATTCAGGGAAGGGTTACCCATCCAGGATAACCTGGAGGAGTGTTACCCACCCAGGATAACCTGGGAAGTGATAGCAACCCTGGATAACCTGAGTGAGGGTTAGCCACTCAGAATAACCTGGGGAGGTTTAGCCACCCAGGATAACCCAGGGAAGGGTTAGTCACTTAGGGTAATCCACGGGAGTATTAGCCACCCAGTATAAACCAGGGAGGGATAGCCACCCAGGATAACCCAGAGGAGGCACCCAGGAAAACCTGGGAGGGTTAGCCACCCAGGATAACCTAAGGGAGGGTTAGACACCCAGAATAACTCGGGGGAGGGTTAACCACACAGGACATCCCAAGGGGGTGTTAGCTACCCAGGATAACCCAGGAGAGTGTTAGCCATCCAGGATAACCAAGGGGAGTGTTAGCCATCCAGGATAACCCAGGGGAGGGTTAGCCATCCAGGATAAACCAGGAGAGTGTTAGCCATCCAGGATAACCCAGGAGAGTGTTAGCCATCCAGGATAACCCAGGGGAGGGTTAGCCACCCAGTATAAATGGGGATATTAGCCACCCAGGATAACCCAAGGAGGGTTAGCCACCAAGGATAACAAGGGGAAGTGTTAGCCAAATAGGATAACCCTTGGAGTGTTAGTCACCCAGGTTAACTGAGGGATGTTAGCCTTACAGGATAATCCAGAGAGTGTTAGTCACCCAGGATAACCTGGAGGTGTTAGCCACCCAGGATAACCTGGGTGAAGGTTAGCCACTTAGAATAACCCAGGGAGGTTTAGCCACCCAGGATAACCCATGGAGGTTTAGACAGAAAGGATAACCCTAGGGGCATCAGCCACCAAGGATAACCCAGGGAGAGTCGGCAGATGATGCAACATCTCCCCAATGAAAAGCAGGGGTGCCACTGGCATGATAAGAGACAACACAATAAGTGTCAGGGGCCCAAGACTGTTCAACTGCCTCCCAGCTGGCTGTCTTCAAGAAGGCACTGGACAGGCACCTAAAGTCAGTACGTGACCAGCCAGGCTATGGTTAATACGTCGGGTTGCGACCAACAATAACAGCCTGGTTGATCAGGCCCTGATCCACCATGAGGCCTGGTCACAGACCGATCTGCGGGGGTGTTGACCCAGGTATAACCCAGGGGGAGTGTTAGCCACCCAGAATAACCCAATGAGGGTTGGTCACAAAGTAAAATCCGGGCTGGGAGTTAGCCACCCAGGATAACCGAAGAGGGTTACTCACACAGGATAACGTAGAGGAGTTTTAATCACCTAGGATAACCCAGGGGAGTGTTAGCCACCAAGGATAACCCAGGGGAGGGGTAGACACTCGGGATAATCCGAGAGAGGGTTAGCCACCCAGGATAACCTGGGGAGGGTTAGCCACCCAGGATAACTCGGGGGATGGTTAATCACTCGAAATAACCAGGGGTAGTGGTAGCTGCCCAGGATAATCCAGGGAGGGTTAGCCGCCCAGGATAAAGAGGGAAAGGGTTGGCTACCCAGGATAACCTGGAGAAGGGTTAGCCACCCGGAAAGGTTTTTTGCTCAGGATAACCCGGGAGAGTATTATCCAACCAGGATAACCCTTTTTTTTTAACCACCCAGGATAACCAGGGGGAAGAATTAGCCACCAATGATAACCAGGGAGGATTAGTTACTCAGAATAAAAAAAATAAATTCAATGTACTACATAAAAGAACCTAAAATCTGGAAAACTGCCAGAAATATCCAGAACCACTGACTCGGCCAGCATTTTCAAAACTACCATTAAAAAACACCTTAATCCCTTAAATACATATGTAAAAACTATACATGCATTTGCTCAATATCATGAACATGGGTAAAACATTATAATCAATACAGTGGTACCCCGGATTTTGTACTGCTCCCAACTCAAACAATTATGTAAGTGTATTTTTGTAAGCGCTTTTGTAAGTGGATTTTTTGGGGTCTGAAACGGACTAATCTAATTTACATTTGTCCTTATGGGAACAAATTCATTCGGTAATGGCACTTGAACAACATTTTGGAACGAATTATTGACAAAAACCGTGGTACCACTGTATATACTTACTCTCAATATCTGTAATCCTCTCAAATGTTAATCAATCCATTGTGTCAGCTTTATGTTAATAATCAAAACTGTAATTCCTCTCTATCTAACTTATTAAAGCCATAAAGCATGAACTAATAGAATACATATTCAGTTGTCTTGCATTCATTGTAAACTCCTAAATTTAAAATTACACTCACCTAAGTGACCATATGGATCCCAGGTTATAACCTATTCAGATGCGACAGGCTAAACAGGCAACAAGGGGGGGTTGGCCTGTACATCACAGAGTCACTCATTTGCTCAGAACTACTAAACACCTCAAATGTTGTATGTTTGCGTGTGGCCAGCAGTAACAGCCTGGTTGATCAGACCCTGATCCACCACGAGGCCTGGTCTCAGACCGAGCCGCGGGGGTGTTGACCCTAGAAACCCTCTCCAGATAAACTCCAGGTCAATGTACAAAATTATTCATATTGTTATTGCCTTATTAATCTTAAGTCTGTGGGAAATGCTCTATAAGCTTCTTATTCTCATAACCCACTGGAGTGTTAACCACAAATGATAACCCAGGGGAATGTAAGCCACCCAGGATAACCCAGGGAAGTGTTTGCCACCCATGATAACCTGGGGAGAGTTAGCCAAACAGCTTTACCCAGGGAATGTTAGCCACCCAGGATAGCCCCGGGAAGTTTTAGCCACCCAGGACAATCTAGGGTGTACTCACCTAGTTGTGATTGCAGGGGTCGAGTCATAGCTCTTGGCCCCGCCTCTTCACTGGCCGCTACTGGGTCTCACTCCCTGCACCATGAGCTTTATCATACCTCTTCTTAAAGCTATGTATGGAACCTGCCTCCACCACATCGCTTCCCAAACTATTCCACTTTCCAACCACTCTGTGACTGTGACTGAAGAAATACTTCCTAACATCTCTGTGATTCATCTGAGTCTTCAACTTCCAACTGTGTCCCCTTGTTGCTGTGTCCCATCTCTGGAACATTCTGTCTTTGTCCACCTTGTCAATTCCTCTCAGTATCTTATATGTTGTTATCATGTCCCCCCTATCTCTCCAGTCCTCCAGTGTCGTCAGGTCGATTTCCCTTAACCTCTCCTCGTAGGACATACCCCTTAGCTCCGGGACTAGTCTTGTTGCAAACCTTTGCACTTTCTCTAGCTTCTTTACGTGCTTGGCTAGGTGTGGGTTCCAAACTGGTGCTGCATACTCCAGTATAGGCCTAGCGTACACAGTGTACAGGGTCCTGAACGATTCTTTATTAAGATGTCAGAATGCTGTTCTTAGGTTTGCTAGGTGCCCATATGCTGCAGCAGTTATTTGGTTGATGTGTGCCTCAGGAGATGTGCCTGGTGTCATACTCATCCCAAGATCTTTTTCCTTGATTGAGGTTTGTAGTCTCTGGCCCCCTAGACTGTACTCCGTCTGCGGTCTTCTTTGCCCTTCCCCAATCTTCATGACTTTGCACTTGGTGGGGTTAAACTCCAGGAGCCAATTGCTGGACCAGGCTTGCAGCCTGTCCAGATCCCTTTGTAGTTCTGCCTGGTCCTCGTCCAATTGAATTCTTCTCATCAACTTCACATCATCTGCAAACAGGGACACTTCGGAGTCTATTCCTTCCGTCATGTCATTAACAAATACCAGAAACAGCACTGGTCCTAGGACTGACCCCTGTGGAACCCCACTCGTCACCGGCGCCCACTCTGACACCTCGCCATGTATCATGACTTGCTGCTGTCTTCGTGACAGGTATTCCCTGATCCATTGTAGTGCCTTCCCTGTTACCCCTGCCTGGTCCTCCAGCTTCTGCACTAATCTCTTGTGTGGAACTGTGTCAAACACCTTCTTACAGTCCAAGAATATGCAATCTACCCACCTCTCTCTCTCTCTTGTCTTACTGCTGTCACCCTGTCGTAGAACTCCAGTAGGTTTGTGACACAGGATTTCCCGTCCCTGAAACCGTGTTGGCCATCGTTGATAAGCTCATTCCTTTGTAGGTGCTCCACCATTCTTCTCCTGATTATCTTCTCCATGACCTTGCATACTATACATGTCAGTGACACTGGTCTGTAGTTTAGTGCTACGTTCCTGTCTCCTTTTTTAAAAATTGGAACTACATTTGCTGTCTTCCATACCTCAGGTAGTTGCAGATGTGTTGAAGATTGTTGTTAGAGGTACACATAGCTCCTCTGCTCCCTCTCTCAGGACCCATGGTGAGATGTTATCCAGCCCCATCGCCTTTGAGGTATCTAGCTCGCTTAGTAGCCTCTTCACTTCCTCCTCAGTTGTGTGTATTGTGTCCAGCACCTGATGTGTACCCTACCTCTCTTCCTTTCTGGAGGCCCTTCTATCTCCTCTGTGAACACCTCTTTGAATCTCATGTTGAGCTCCTCACACACTTCGCGGTCATTTCTTGTGACCTTCCCTCCTTCCTTCTTCAGCCTGATCACCTGGTCCTTGACTGTTGTTCTCCTCCTGATGTGGCTGTACAGCAGCTTTGGGTCAGATTTGGCTTTCGCTGCTATGTCATTCTCGTACTGTCTTTGGGCCTCCCTTCTTACCTATGCATATTCATTTCTGGCTCTACGACTGCTCTCCTTATTCTCCTGGGTCCTTTGCCTTCTGTACCTCTTCCATTCCCTGGCACACTTGGTTTTGGCTTCCCTGCACCTTTGGGTGAACCATGGGCTCATCCTGGCTTTTTTGCTTCTCCTGTTACCCTTGGGTATAAACCTCTCTTCAGCTTCCTTGCAAATTGTTGTCATATATTCCATCATCTCATCTACTGACTTCCCTGCATGTTAGCCACCCAGGATAACCCGGGGAATGTTAGCCACTCAGGATAACCCTGGGAATGTTAGCCACCCAGGATAACCCAGGGAAGTGTTAGCCACACAGGACAACCCTGGGGAGGGTTAGACACTCAGGATAACCCGGGGAAAGGTTAGCCATCCAGGATAACCCAGAGGATTGTTAGCCATCAAGGATAACATAGGAAGAGTTATCTACCCAGAATAACCCTGGGTAGTGTTAGCAATGTACCTAATGGTACATATTAAGAGTTTTCAAGTGTGCACTTTATCTGAAGTGCCTACATCACCATTTGTAAAGTACAGAATAAGTAGATATAAGTATAACAAGATATGTGTAGAAGCTTATCTCTTTAATAATTCAAGATTCATTAACTGTAAAGATAACCACCTAGACACATTTGTTATTAAGGATCTCAATTCTCATTTACCTGGTTTATATTTATCCAGTTGTAATTCCAAAGCTCTATTGAGAAGCCTCTTAATGTTACAGGATAACTGGACTAGGATAACCTCTAACAACTTGTTACAAAACCATTAACAGACTAGATGCTAAGGGGGGATCAATATGTTGGCCTTCTAGTAGTCTGTAGAGATGTGTATACTTTACAGATGTCGCATTTTGTAACAAGCACATGCTTACCTTAAGGGTTTTCCAGGGGTTAATGCCCCCTGCAGCCTGACGTACGAACTGCAGCCCAGCTGGTCAGGAACTGTGGTAAGTAAATAAGACAGTAAGTAAGTAAGTTTATTCAGGTATACACAAATACAGTTATACAGATTACCATACATAGCAGCATATGTGTAGAGAACTTAGGATAACCCAAAAAAAGTCAGAGTGACTTATTTCTATTGGTGTTAGTATTATATCAGAAATTCTTGAATTAACCAAATTTTGAGTCTCGGTCATAAAAAAATATCATTTAGATTGTCAACCCTTACTGTGATTAACGGCGCACTAAACGCTGAGTCATATTGGGAATTCGGTATCATTCATTTTTCTGGCTGTTATCTGTGTAAATCCCATCTCAAATTAATTTTGTTTTTTTATTTCTTATGCAGTACACAAATAATGTATTTTACATGTAATAAAATAATGTTAGACATAAAAGAAAGCCACTAGTATGCAATGCATTTCGAGTAAACAAGTCCTAATGTTTAAATGCTACTTATGAACTGGACACAAATTAAGGATTTCTTAAGCAGTTAACTACAATTAAATGTATAAAAAGAAAAGTAATAGAGTGGAGCTGAGCCTATGGCAACCAGAGAAGCTGGTGTAGCGGCCTTTCAGAACTACGATAGCCGCCGGTCTCTATGCCAGACCTTGCCCAGGAGGTAAACTGTTATCTCTGTCTCAGTAAACTAAGTGACCACAACGCTACTGAGAGCTTGAATACCTTCCATTCCCCCCACATGAGCTGTATAATCCTGTGGGTTTAGTACTCCCCATGATTATAATAATCTCATACATTCCCCTCTCTGCTTCCATGGACAAAGTTTTTTGTCTCCACAGACTCCTCAGTGCACCACTCACCTTTTCCCCCTAATCAGTTCTATGATTCACCTCATCTTTCATAGAGGGTCCACTCCTATACAGTGGACCCTCCGTTTTCGTGCTTAATCCGTTCCTGAGGGATGCACTAAAACTGAAATACACGAAAACTGAAACCATTTTCCCCATAAGAAATAATGGAAATTCAATTAATCTGTTCCAAAACCCAGACGTTTGAAAAAAAAAATTTGGGGGAGCCTTAAAAATAGATTTACATGCACACATGAATGAACTGAATGTGACACTTACCTTTATTGAAGACTGATGTTGCTAGATGGAAGAGAGGGAGGAGGGGAGAGGGAAGAGAGGCTATTGTTTGGAAGGGGAATCCCCTTCCATAAGGAATTTAGGTACCAAGTCCTTATCTGGGGTCACTTCCCTACATGCCTGCTACACTCCTTGCATACATGCTACACTCCCTTCATACATGCTACACTTCCTGCATGCCTGCTACACTCCCTGCATGCCTGCTACACTCCCTGCATGCCTGCTACACTCCCTGCATGCCTGCTACACTCACTGCATACATGCTACACTCCCTGCATGCATGCTACACTCTCTTCATACATGCTACACTCCCTGCATGCCTGCTACACTCCCTGCATGCCTGCTACACTCCCTGCATGCCTGCTACACTCCCTGCATGCCTGCTACACTCCCTGCATGCCTGCTACACTCCCTGCATGCCTGCTACACTCCCTGCATACATGCTACACTCCCTGCATGCATGCTACACTCCCTTCATACATGCTACACTCCCTGCATACATGGTACACTCTCTGCATGCATGCTACACTCCCTGCATGCCTGCTACACTCCCTGCATGCCTGCTACACTCCCTGCATTTCTGCTACACTCCCTGCATACATGCTACACTCCCTGCATACATGCTACACTCCCTGCATACATGCTACACTCCCTGCATACATGCTACACTCCCTGCATACATGCTACACTCCCTGCATACATGCTACACTCCCTGCATACATGCTACACTCACTCCATGCATGCTACACTCCCTGCATGCATGCTACACTCCCTGCATGCATGCTACACTCCCTGCATGCATGCTACACTCCATACATGCTACACTCCCTGCATGCATGCTGCACTCCCTGCATGCATGCTACACTCCCTGCATGCATGCTACACTCCCTGCATGCATGCTACACTCCCTGCATGCATGCTACACTCCCTGCATGCATGCTACACTCCCTGCATGCATGCTACACTCCCTGCATGCATGCTACACTCCCTGCATGCATGCTACACTCCCTGCATACATGCTACACTCCCTGCATGCCTACTACACTCCCTGCATGCCTGCTACACTCCCTGCATGCCTGCTACACTCCCTGCATGCCTGCTACACTCCCTGCATGCCTGCTACACTCCCTGCATGCCTGCTCACTCCTGCATACATGCTACACTCCCTGCATGCATGCCACACTCCCTTCATACACGCTACACTCCCTGCATGCATGCTACACTCCCTGTATGCCTGCAACACTCCCTGCATGCCTGCTACACTCCCTGCATGTCTGCTACACTCCCTGCATACATGCTACACTCCCTGCATACATGCTACACTCCCTGCATACATGCTACACTCCCTGCATACATGTTACACTCCCTGCATACATGATACACTCACTCCATGCATGCTACACTCCCTGCATGCATGCTACACTCCCCGCATGCATGCTACACTCCCTGCATGCATGCTACACTCCATACATGCTACACTCCCTGCATGCCTGCTACACTCCCTGGATGCATGCTACACTCCTTGCATACATGCTACACTCCCTGCATACATGCTACACTCCCTGCATGCCTGTTACACTCTTAAATTCCATCGTGTTTCTCACTTTCTTTACCAAAGGACTGGCACTAGGAGCTTTCTTTGGGCCCATGGTAGCTTAATTAGTAGTCACACACAATAATCAAAGGCCAAAAACAATGAATTATTAATAAATGTTTTGTATGAACTCCTGGGATGATGTTCACTCAAGCATAAACAATGCTACACTGCGTGACAATGTGCGTGGGTGGCGGTCTAGTGGGCTTTGCATGTGCGGGGCACTGATGGACAGGTTCAGTACCAAGCACGAAAATGGAGGTAATACACGAAAACGGAGGTAAAATTTCCCTGAAAAAACTGCACGAAAACTGAAACACACGAAAACAGAGATACACGAAAACGGAGGGTTGACTGTATATCTGAATACATTCACCTCCATACTCTCTCCCTCAAATCTGATATCCAATCTTTTGTTATCCTCATCACCTTACTCTTTCCTATATTCACTTTTACTTTTAATTTTCTTCTTTTACATACCCTACCAAACTCATATACCAACCTCTGCAACTTCTCTTCAGAATCTCCCAAAAGCACAGTGTCATCCACAAAGAGCAACTGTGACAACTCCCACTTTGTGTTAGATTCTTTATCTTTTAACCCCACACCTCTTGCCAACACCTTAGCATTTATACTTCTCTTACAACCCCATCTATAAATATATTGAACAACCATGGTGACATCACACATCCTTATCTAAAGCCTACTTTTACTAGGAAATAATCTCCCTCTCTCCTACATACTCTAACCTGAGCCTCACTATCCTTGTAAAAACTCTTCACTGCTTTCAATAACTTACCTCCTGTTCCATACATTTGCAACATCTGCCACACTGCCCCCCTATCCACTGTCATACACCTTTTCCAAATCCATAAATGCCACAAAAACCTCTTTACCCTTATCTAAATACTGTTCACCTATATGTTTCACTGTAAACACTTTGTCTACACACCCCCTACCTTTCCTAAAGCCCCCTTGTAAAGGTTACAATGTGTAATTACAATTTTGGTTTGCTAAGTACAAAGAAAACTACTATCATGCCGGGGCATTTTGGGCAGACTAATCCTAATACATAGTAACTACTTAAAAACTAGAGAGGATAATAGTACATAGTAACTACTTAAAACTAGACAAGATAATAGTGGTTAACTTTCTTACAATCTTATTTAATCTTAATACTAATGCGAGGTAGTCAAGGTGGAGGTTTATAAGACAATATTATGTACAATTAATGGTTCAGAGAGTACTATTTCATGGACTGGCAGAAGTTTAAAGTCTAGAGGTCACATAATATAACTAATTAGCAGTTGTTTTGGTTGATTTGGTTAGTATTGAGAGATAAGATGATTTTTTAGCAAAGTCCTAAATTTACAGACGATGTTATCCATGTACATTGGTACCCCGACTTACGATGGTCCCCAAACACACCCTTTTATGTAAGTTGATTTTTTAAATGCTTTTGTAAGTGTAATTTTGGGGGTCTAAAAGGACTAGTCTATTTTACATCATTTCTTATGGAGATAAATTCGTTTGGTAATGGCACTTGAACAGCATTCTGGAATGAAAAAATATCGTAAGTCGGGGTACCACTGTAGTTTCATCAACCCCCATATCTGATGCAACCAACCACAGGAGAGTAATAGAGAAAATGAACGAAGAACTACGGAGAACAGCTAACTGGGAGAAAAAATGGAGAATCACGACTAACCCAGATAAAGTAATCATCAGCACCATCGGCTACTTCGCATCAACTATAGAAGACAAAGGTGGTATCTCCATCAGAGGCTCACGTATCACTATCAGTAACCCAAACAAGATCCTGGGTTACGAGATCGACAGATTACTCCACTCCACATCCCACATCACCAAAAAAAAAGTGGACGTAGCAAAAGCCCACCTCATCCAACTATTCCGATTCAAAGTATCTCCCTCCCAAATTAATAAGCACCTGTATAAGATGATGATCAGACCTCTGCTTGAATACCCTTGCGTACCCATGTCACTAACAACTAAAACCAACATGCTACGGCTTCAAAGAGTCCAGAATAGAGCCCTCCACTTTATCATTGGCACCAGATTTAGAGACAGAATCAGGGTGGAAGACCTACACATACAACAAGGAATTGCCGCAATTAATATCAGGCTAGACAAACTAAAGAAGAGACAACTATATGACATGCAGGAACTCTTATGTACCTGACAGAGAGAACCCACCTCAACCATCGAACACCACCGACTACATCATCAACCCCCCCCAAAACAGATCCCAACAAATGACCCTCCAACAAAGAGTCCATCGCTTCATTCACAAGGAGAACTTCCCTAGACCAAGAATCCTGAGTGACCTCCCCGAAGAAATAGAAATATGGATACCACCAGAACCATTCTATGTCCAACAACAAGGATAAACACTCCCCAATGCTGGGTGACCTACTGCTATCAACCAATACCTTACAACTAACCTTGTAACATCTGCAAACATCCTATGGCAGGACACCACCTCAGAAACTGCTTAGCCAACCAACTCCGGGTTAGCAACCAACCTCCATCAAACGAACTGCAACTACCACCTGAAGCAGCAGCCTTATGACCGACCTCTTGTGCAAAAAAAAAAATGGCAATTGCAACTATAGTATGCATTCTTCCAACTCAGTGACATGCCAGTGTACATCTAAAGTATTCATGAATAACACAACAAACACACACACTTGTTTAAATTGTGTCAAAGTGGTTAAACCACTTACCTTTAACCCTTAAATGGTCCAAACATATATATATGTTTGTACTGCTACTGCCCCAAACGTATATATATGTTTTATTTTTCCTGCCTCCAAATTTGACACGATTGGCCTGAGATGCCTGGTCAGCATAGAATGGGTCTTAACACTCGGTGAGCGCCATATTAAAAAAATCTGGGACCACTTAGTACCTTGTGGGAGCACCAGTTAAACTGAGCGCCAGCTAGAGCAAACAGTGCGGCAAACACCAAGGATTCACTGATGTCATGTCATATTAACACTCTCCTTTTAAGTGGAAAGTGATGTCAGCAGGCTGGCTGGCTGTCTGCCTGGCCACCTGGCTGGTCAGCTGGGTACCTGATTGGCTGTCTATCTCTGTCTGTCTGTCTGTCTGTATCTATCTGTCTCTGTCTCTATCTGTCTGTATCTCACAGGAACACATACGTAAATACAATTATACATAGTGTAAATTACCTAGGTAAATAAAAAAATAAAGACAAAGTGATATAATGTGCTTGTGATCTGCGTAATACCAGTTGGTTTATGAGCTACTCTCTGAGACAAGCAGACAGAAAGGAGATGACACACAGGCAGACAGAAAGACAGACACACACACAGACAGAAAGACAGATACACAGACAGACAGATACGGACAGACAGACAGGTTTGCGTAACAAATAAAGGGAAGCAGTGTAAGCTCATTAAATGTCATCACTGTAATTACTGGACTGATTAGAAAAGATAAGACTACGCTGACCCCTCATCAAATGTCACCAGTCATCATTAGTGGAGATCAGATGAGATAAGGCAGTGACACACATCTTACATAATGCTTCAAGGGAACTTTATTATTATTATTATCATGATTATTATTATTATTATTATTATTATTATTATTATTATTATTTTATTACAATTTCAGTACCTAATATTAGTGTCAGAACAAAGATTGGCTATGAAATCACAAGGACTACTATAAATTGTAATTATCAGAACATAAAAATTATATAAAATAATAAAAAAAAAGAGAAAAAAAAGGTATATCGGCAACAATTCTGCAAGCGGCAGGACTCCTGTTGCTGTCAGGTGAGCATCCAGTGCCAACTTCTCCGCCTCATATCTCGGTAAGTACTGACCCTAATTTTTTTTTTTAATCCTATAACACTTAAAAAAATGTGCTCCTTATTTCTATAATTTTTTTTTTTTTTCAAAATATTTGGGGCACTGGGCGAGCAAACGTATATACTGTATACGTTTGGACCGTTTAAGGGTTAAAACCCTACTTCCCCCACCACCCTCCCAACCCTTTCCTAAATTTCCATCCTTACCCATCCTTCTTCCTTTCCCATCTTACCAAAGCTCTGGTCAGAACCTTGTACCTCGTATCTCACAAGAACAAAGTTCAACACTCTCTGCAACGGCTCAATTGCTTAAAATCCACTACCAAGCTGAAGTCTTCCCAGCACTTTGCTATTTAGCTAAAGTTGGGGTGTGGCTCCAATCGACCCTGATTTGGCTACCATTTCGACCCTTCCTGCCGTCTCCTGCCTGCCTCCTGGAGTACAACCCCACTTCCCTCCCCAGCTGCCCACAGCTGACTCCAGCAAACCTCACACATCAACATCAACACCTGCAGTACACCTGCACAACTTGCCCAGAGTGGATGGGCCACTCACCTTTATCATCCCTCCTCCTCCATCATCCAAATCCTTTCCCATGTTTCCATCCTTACCCATCCTTCTTCCTTCCCCATCTTACCGAAGCTCCAGTCAGATCAGTTCCAGTTCCTAAATTTATAAGTCAGGGGATCCTTTACCGGTTCCGGTAGTGAGTTCCAGATCTTCGGGCCCTTTATGTGCATAGTGTGAGACACACGAGGGATGTTGAAGAGTGCCTTATGCCTTGTATTGTGACTGTGCATTCTTAATTCTTTCAGTAACAACTTTACCATACACTTTACCAGGTATACTCAACAGACTTATTCCCTATAATTTTTGCACTCTCTTTTGTCCCCTTTGCCTTTATACAAAGGAACTATGCACGCTCTCTGCCAATCCCTAGGTACCTTACCCTCTTCCATACATTTATTAAATAAAAGCACTAACTACTCCAAAACTATATCCTCACCACCTTTTAACATTTCTATCTTTATCCATCAATCCCAGCTGCCTTCCCCCTTTTATTCTACCCACTGCCTCACAAACTTCCATCACACTCACAACTGAATCTTCCTCACTCCTACAAGATGTTATTCCTCCTTGCCCTATACACGAAATCACAGCTTCTCTATCTTCATCAACATTTAACAATTCCTCAAAATATTCCCTCCATCTTCCCGATACCTCTAACTCTCTATTTAATAACTCTCCTCTCCTATTTTTAACTATCAAATCCATTTGTTTCCTAGGTTTCCTCAACTTATTAATCTCACTCCAAAACTTTTTCTTATTTTCAACAAAATTTGTTGATAGCATCTCCCCCACTCTCTCATTTGCTCTCTTTTTACATTGATTCACCACTCTCTTAACCTCTCTTTTTCTCTCCATATACTCCTCCCTCCTTGCCTCACTTCTACTTTGTAAAAACCTCTCATATGGTAACTTTTTCTCTCTTCCTAATCTCTTTACATCATCATTCCACTAATCGCTCTTCTTCCCTCATGCACACACTTTCCTATAACCACAAACTTCTGCTGAACACTCTAACACTACAGTCTTAAACCTACCCCATACATCTTCAACCCCATTGCTTATACTCTTACTAGCCCATCTATCCTCCAATAGTTGTTTATATCTTACCCTAACTGCCTCCTCTTTTAGTTTTTTCACCTCTCTCTTACTTCCTGCTTCCATTTTCCTTATATCCTTGTTTTACTCTGACTGTAGCTACAACTAAAAAGTGATCTGATATATCTGTGGCCCCTCTATAAACATGTGCTCTGTGCCCCATGGCCTGGTGGCAAAAGCTCTCGCTTCACACGGTGAGGGTCTGGGTTCGATTCCCGGCAAAGGGGTGGAAACATTGGACGTATTTCCTTACACCGGTTGTCTATGTTCACCCATCAGTAAAATGGGTACCTGGGTGTTGGTCAACTGGTGTGGGTCGCATCCTGGGACAAAACTGACCTAATTTGCCCAAAATACTCTGCATAACAAGCAGCTTTCTATATACATAGTAGTATGTCATTGATGTGAGTTAGGCCTGTATACCTTGTACATGTACTTGTAGTAAATAAAGATATGTATTATTATTATTACAGCCTCTCCTCACTTAACGACGGAGTTCAGTTCCTAAGACCACATCATTAAATGAATTCGTCACTAAGTGAGAAGCATACTATAATGATAGTGGGTTTGTGTCAACCATTTTTTATATTGTTTTAATGTCACCTTTGCACCATTTATAACATTTCTGGTATATTTTTAAATGTTTATACAGTAGTGTACTATATATTGAAATAAGCAGAATAGAGGAAATCAGCTCTAATTTACATTATTTAGGTATAAATATTGATCAGAGCATCCGTCGTAAGTCCGAGGCATCGGTAAACGAGTACGTTGCTAAGTGAGGAGAGGCTGTATTATTGTTATTATGTACATCCTGAAGTCTACTCAACAGTCTTTTATCTACCAATACGTAGTCCAACAAACTACTGTCATTATGCCCTAAATCATATCTTGTATACTTATCCTCTTTTTCTTAAAATACAGTGGAACCTCAGTTTTTGTCATTAATTCATTCCAGAAAGTCTGACGAAAACCGAATTCGACGAAAACTGAAGCAATATTTCCCATAAGAAATAATGTAAATCCAATTAATCTGTTCCAAACATACAAAAGTATTAACAAAAAATACATACATTTTATAGAGAATAACTATAGTTTTACATACAGAAAACAATGAGAAATAACTATAAAGGACTAATGAAATGGATAAATGAACATTTGATATCACTTTTACCTTTATTGAAGACTCTTGTTGGCATATGGAAGATGTGAGGAGGGAAGAGGGAGGAGGGAAGGTTATTCAATCAATCAATCAACTTTATTTCTGATAATATTACAAAGTGGGGTTTACATATTTATGGAATTTGTACATTTTATGAAATAATTATTACAAGAAGGCCAATAGTATGCCTTGGTATGCCTAGGCATTTCAGGCAGTCTTATACTAGATCTTACTCTATAGTGACACAATAATTATACTGGTATTAAGGTTAGATAATTGTAGTGATTAACTAGGTTTACAAAATTGAGGTAGTTCAAAATATTTAAGAATTTATCAATTAGGTTATATATTAATGGAAATGGTTTGATTAACTAGGTTTACAAAATTGAGGTAGTTCAAAATATTCAAGAATTTAACAATTAGTTTATATATTAATGGAAATGGTGCCGTGTTGGCATGATACAGTTTCTATATTGGAGTGTCTTAGGCAAACTTATGACTAGCTTAAAAATTATGAAGCAATAGTTGTGTATTAGAATTTTGTTTACAGTCATGTGCAAATTAAGGGGAATCACAGATATCAATAAGTGTATTTTGCTGTGGATATGTGCAAGATAAAGTAGTTTTCATGTGGTTAGCTACCAGTTGGGTGCGTAAGTGAGATAAGATGTTTTTAACGGTACTTTTGAAAATGGAGGTTGTGTCTGCAGTTCTAGAATTTTCAGGCAGGGAGTTCCAGATTTTAGGCCCTTTTATGTACATTGAATTTTTGTATAGATTTAGCCAGACACGGGGAATGTCAAAGAGACGTTTGTGTCTGGTATTATGCCTATGGGTCCTGTCACAACTATCAAGAAAGTGTTTTAGTTCAGGGTTCATGTTGGAATTTATGGTTCTATAAATGTAGATTGCAGAGTAGTAAGTGTGGATGTTCTGAACAGTGAGTAAGTTTAGGTCTTTGAAGAGTGGGGGGGTTGCCTAGCGTTGGATTGTGTGATAATTCTTACTGTGGCCTTTTTGTTGGGTTATTATTGGCTTTAGGTGGGTAATTGCTGTTGATGCCCAAGCACAAATAGCATATGTGAGGTAGGAATAGATGAGTGAATAGTATAGTGTGAGGAGGGCTGATTGTGGTACATAGTAACGTATTTTAGAGAGGATCCCCACAGTTTTGGACAATTTCTTTGTTATGTGTTGGATATGAGTGCTAAATTTCAGGTTGCTGTTGAGGTGAAGGCCCAGGAATTTGCCCTCATTATGTTTAGCAATAGGAGTGTTGTTGATCTTAATGTTTAATTGTGCATCACCTGCTCTGTTACCAAACATAATATAGAAGGTCTTATCAGTGTTGAGTGTAAGTTTATTGGCTGTCATCCATGTAGATATTTTTAGTAATTCGTTGTTAACAATGGTGTTGAGCGTGGCAAGATTTGGGTGGGAGATGACATAAGTTGTGTCGTCAGCAAAGAGTATTGGTTTCAGGTGTTGTGATACATTGGGAAGATCATTGATGTATAAGAGGAAGAGCAGGGGACCAAGGACACTTCCCTGTGGTACTCCAGTATCAAGTGGTCGTGTCGAGGAGGTTGTGTCTTTAATGGTGACATACTGATACCTATTAGTAAGGTAGGATTTGAAATATGCAAGTGCATGACCTCTTATACCGTAGTGGTCAAGTTTGTGGAGTAGGATGCCGTGGTTTACTGTGTCGAAAGCTTTCCTTAGGTCAATAAAAAGTCCTAATGGATATTCCTTATTTTCCAGTGCCATGTAAAGCAGGTCTATCATTTTTACAATTGCATCGTTATTGGTTGGAAGGGGAATCCCCCTCCATTACACTTCAGGTATCAAGTCCCTATCCGGGGTTACTTCTCCTCTTTGTCTTTTACTGGCACTGGACCCCTGTCGCATAAAAAAACTGTCCAGAGAGGTCTGTTTCTGGCGTCTCTTTAAAATTTGCCTAAAATGGGACAAGGCATTGTCATTGAACATGTTGCAGACATGGCTTGCAACAGCTTTGTTAGGGTGATATTTCTCCACAAAACTTTGCAACTCACTCCACTTTGCACACATGTCCTTAATCACTGAAGAAGGCACATTCTCCCCTCTCTCTTCCTCCTCCTCCTCTTGAATTCTATCGTGTTTCTCGCCTTCTTTATCAAAGGGCTGGCACTCGAAACTTTCTTTGGCTCCATGGTGGCTTATTTAGCAGTCGCACTCAATAAACAAGCACAAAAAACAATGATTACGAAATGTTTCGGATGAATGCGCAGGGTAATGCGCACTCGACAAGAAACAAAGCCAGACTGACTCAGAACGCGTGGGATACTTTGTGTGGGTGCAAGCAGGTGGATACGTTCGGTACGGCAGACCGACGAAAACCAAGGTGATGAACGAAAACTGGGACAAAATTTTGACCAAAAAAATAGTTGAAAACCGAATTCGACGAAAACCAGGGCAAATGAAAACTAAGGTTCCACTGTATGTATTACCTATAACCAAGCCCTTTTCTATAAAAAGTTCAGTCAAAGGGCCCTCCATTATCACTTACACCTGGCACCCTAAACTTACTTACCACACCCTCTCTAAATGTTTCTCCTACTTTAGCATTATGGTCCCCTACCACAATTACTCTCTCACTTGGTTCAAAAGTTCCTACACACTCACTAAAGGTATAATTGTTAATTTTATATCAACCACATCAGAGGTGAATGCCTCAATCAAGCATATCAGAACTGTTGTAGGGCATAATTTCAAATGTGGTGCAAATGTTAAAATTGCAATAATTATATACTTAGCATACTTAAGATCATTGATAGAATTCCATTTACCAGTTTTAGTCCTGAAAGATAGTAGAACTATTGGAAAACTTGAAATAACAATATGAACCCTGAGAATTATTCTAGGCTGTCCTATAACCATCAACATTAGGTATACGTAGTGTTGCTGAATCGACCTCCAGGTAGGTAGATAACAGAAATGAAGCTGCTGCCTTGTGCTCCGGTTCCTTGAATTGAGCCTGAATACCTTCCATCCTATTATATAATCAGACTTATATAAAGCTGCTGCCTGGTGATCAAAACATTGTTGTCCCTAGAAAATTAATAGAACATATAATTCATGGAAAAGTGAATAAAGTTTCAAATAACAGCCACACATAAAAATATTTGGACTACATTAACTGTATCATGCTAGGAAACAACAGCATTTCCTGCCACCCTGGCAGAAAACAGCTTTTGATACCACAATGCCTATTTACCCTACCCTCATACTTGTTGCTTTCAAGCTTGTGGAAACTATGACCGCACACATTTTAATTGTAATTAAATCTCTCTCAGAGGTTGGTGGATGAATTTGGTAGGGTGTGTAAAAGAAGAAAATTGAAAGTGAATATAGGAAAGAGTAAGGTGAGGAGGATAACAAAAAGATTAGGTGACAAAAGATTGGATATCAGATTGGAGGGAGAGAGTATGGAGGAGGTGAATGTATTCAGATATTTGGGAGTGGACATGTCAGCAGATGGGTCTATGAAGGATGAGGTGAATCATAGAATTGATGAGGGAAAAAGGGTGAGTGGAGCACTTCGGAGTCTGTGGAGACAAAGAACTTTGTCCATGGAAGTAAAGAGGGGAATGTATGAGAATATAGTTATACCAACATTCTTATATGGGTGTGAAGCATGGGTGATGACTGTTGCAACGAGGAGAAGGTTGGAGGCAGTGGAGATGTCATGTCTGAGGTTAATGTGTGGTGTGAATATAATGCAGAGAATTCAGAGTTTGGAAATTAGGAGGAGGTGCGGGATTACCAAAACTATTATCCAGTGAGCTGAGGAGGGGTTTTTGAGGGGTTGTAGAGAGAATGGAACGAGACAGAATGACTTCGAGAGTGTATAAATCTGTAGTGGAGGGAAGGCGGGGTAGGGGTCGGCCTAGGAAAGGGTGGAGGGAGGGGGTAAAGGAGGTTTTGTGTGCGAGGGGCTTGGACTTCTAGCAAGCATGTGTGAGCGTATTTGATAGGAGTGAATGGAGACAAATGGTTTTTAATACTTGACGTGCTGTTGGAGTGTGAGCAAAGTAACATTTATGAAGGGATTCAGGGAAACCGGCAGGCCGGACTTGAGTCCTGGAGATGGGAAGTACAGTGTCTGCACTCTGAAGGAGGGGTGTTAATATTGCAGTTTTATAACTGTAGTGTAAAGCACCCCTCTGGCAAGACAGTGATGGAGTGAATGATGATGAAAGTTTTTCTTTTTCGGGCCACCCTGCCTTGGTGGGAATCGGCCGATGTGTTAATAAAAAATAAAATAAATCTCTCTCCTTGTTACTTGCTCTATACAGCCTGAGACCTTAATGTAGCATACTTGTGTATGTAGCTAGGCACAGATATATAAAAATTATTAAGGGATTACAGTTAAGCTTTTGTAGATTCTCTCTCACATATGTCTTTAAAAAACATGATAAGTTTGATGAATTAGCTACACAAGCATTATAGAAAATAATGTTTTAGCATAGATAACCCCAGGATGTAGCTCTGCAACAAATTCACATTAAACCAGCAAATAATAGAGCCAACAAGACTGGAAAATACACTAGACTTCATCTTCACCAACAATGATACTAAATATAGCAGTATCAAAAACAATACACTCAAATCACAACATAATAGGGGTACAGACATGCATGTGCAGGACTCCTGACCAGCCAAAGGTGACCAGTTATGAAGGTGCCTTCACCAAATTCAACTTCAGTAACAAAAACATACAGTGGGATCAAGTAAACCATGACCTAAATTAAACAAGCTGGGAAGATTTCCTAAACACAGATCTGAGCCTTTGCCTAGAAAAAATTATCTCTGTGGCACTTGAGGTCTGCTCAAGGCACATTCTTTAAGAAAAAGGAAGAGAAGATGTAAACTAGAAAGAGAGAGATGCTCCCTATATAGGCGAAACCAAAGAATCGCAGAGCTACTGAAGGGGGTCAGCCTATCTGAAATACGAAGGGGGCACTGGTCAAAGAAATAGCAAATATCGAACTTAAGTTTAAGGAATCATACAGGAGACAAGAAACTCAGGAAGAACTTAAAGCCATCATTGAAATTGAAAAAAAAAACCATTTCTTATGCCAAATCTAAAGCAAAAACAACATCCAGTATTGGACCCCTGCTTAGACGTGAAAAGACTTAGATGACAGTAAAGAATAAGTGAGACACTGAAGTCCGAATATAACTCAGTGTTTAGCGAGCTGTTAACTGGACTAAGAGTCAAAAATCTAGAATTTTTTATGACCAAGACTCAAAACTTGGTCAATCCAAAAATCTCTGATATTATCCTAACACCACAAGACTTCGAAAAATCAATAAATGACATGCCCATGAACTCAGCCCCAGGCTCAGACTCATGGAACTCTGTGTTCATCAAGGACTACAAGAAACCCCTTTCATGTGCCTTCAGCATTCTATTGAGAGGGAGCATGGACACAGGGGTCATCCCACAGTCACTAAAAACAAGACATAGCCCCCCTCCACAAAGGTGGCAGTAAAGCAATTGCAAAGAATTACAGACCGATATCACTAACGTCCCATATCATAAAAAATCTTGGAAAGGGTTCGTTCTAAGAAGCAAGATCGCCACCCCACCTAGATATCCATCAGTTACACAACCCAGGGCAACATAGGGTTAGGGCAGGCTGCTCCTGCCTGTCCCAACCACTGGACCACTATGACAAGGTCTTAGATGCACTGGAGGACAAACGAAATGTAGATGTAGTATACACAAACTTTGAGAAAGCCTTCAACAAGTGCGACATGGTGTAATAGTGGACAAAATGCGTGATAAAGGAATAACAGGAAAGGTTAGTAGATGAATCTACAACTTCCTAACAAATAGAACACAAAGAGTAAGAGTAAACAGAGTAAAGTCTGAGGCGGCTACAGTGAAAACCTCGGTTCCACAAGGCACTGTACTTGCCCCCATCCTGTCCCTTATTCTCATATCTGACATAGACAGAGATGTAAGCCACAGCACTGTGTCTTCCTTTGTGGATGACACCTAAATCTGTATGAAGGTGTCATCCATCAAAGACACCGAAAGACTCCAAGCAGACATCAACCAAATCTTTAAATGGGCTGCAGAAAATAATATGAAATTCAATGAAGAGAAATCAATTACTCCAATATGGAAAACTCGAGGAAATTAAAACCATATCGGCATATAAAACAAATTCCAACCACACAATAGAGCACAAAACTAATGTGAAGGACCTGGGAGTGATAGTGTCAAGGATCTCACTTTCAAAGATAATAATGTATCTAACACATCTGCTATGAAAATGATAGGATGGATAATGAGAACATTCAAAACTAGGGATGCCAAGCCCATGATGGTTCTCTTCAAATTTCTTGTTCTCTCTAGGCTGGAATACTGCTGCACACTAACAGCCCCTTTCAAGGCAGGCAAAATTGCAGACCTGGAGAATGTACAGAGAACTTGTACGGTATGCATAAATACGATAAAGCACCTAAATTACTGGGAACGATTTAAGTCCCTTGATTTGTATTCCCTGGAACACAGGTGAAAAAGGTATACATGAAAATATACACTTGGAAAATCCTAGAGGGACTAGTCCCAAATTTGCACACGAAAATCACTCCCTACGAAAGCAAAAGACTGGGCAGGAGATGCAACATTCCTCAGTAAAAAGCAGGGACCCCACAAGTACACTAAGAGACAACACAATAAGTATCAGGGGCCCAAGATTGTTCAACTGCCTCCCCCCATACATAAGGGGGATTACCAATAGACCCCTGGCTGTCTTCAAAAAGGTGATGGACAGGCACCTAAAGTCAGTACCTGATCAGCCGGGCTGTGATTTGTACATCGGTTTGCATGTGGCCAGCAGTAACAGCCTGGTTGATCAGACCAGGAGGCCTGGTCGCAGACTGGGCTGTGGTGGCATTGATCCCTGAAACCTCTCCAGGTACTAGTATTGCTAAACTAGTAAACCAATTTTTGTTGTTGTAAAGAGCTTGAAGAAATAACAACAGACCAAGATACTGTATACAGTGGAACCCCGGTTTTTGTCCTTAATTCATTACAGAAGGTCAGTCGAAATCCGAAATGGATGAAAACCGAAGAAATATTTCCCATAAGAAATGATGTAAATCCAATTAATCCATTCCAGACACCCAAAAATATTAAAAAAAAATACATTTTATAGAGAATAACTGTAGTTTTACATATTATTATTATTATTATAATTATTATTAAATCAGGTATTTAAATATGCATATGTTATCTAAATATTCACCACAAAAAAATTAGTAGTACAGTGGACCCCCGAGTTTCGTAAACCCCGGAAATCGTACATTTATGTAAGTATAATATTGTAAGTGCTTGTGGAAAAGTATTTTTGGGGGTCTGAAATAGACTAACCTACGTGACATTTTTCCTTAAGGGAGTAAATTCGTTCGGTAATGGCACTTGAGCAGACTTCAGGAGTGAAGTTTTTACGAAACTCGGGGGTCCACTGTATGTACTTACCTATTTGTAATGGATAAATGAACATTTAAATCACTCTGAAGACTTGTTGGCATATGGAAGAAGGCAAGGAGGGAAGAGGGAGGAGAGGTTATTGTTTGGAAGGGAAATCCCCCTCCATAAGGACTTCAGGTATCAAAGCCCTATCTGGGGTTACTTCCCTTCTTTGTCTTTTACTGGCACTAGGACCAGCTTGAGAGTCACTGGACCCCTGTTGCACAAAAAATCTATCCAGAGAGCTCTGTTTCTGGTGTCTCTTTAAGATTTGCCTAAAATGGGACAAGGCATTGTCATTGAACATGTTGCAGACACAGCTTGCAACAGTTTTGTTAGGGTGATAATTCTCCACAAAACTTTGCACCTCACTCCACTTTGCATAAATGTCCTTAATCACTGAAGAAGGCACATTCTCCCCTCTCTCTTCCTCCTCCTCTGAAGCAATTTCCTTAGCTGTGATCTGTGAGCGGCCGCATCCCAGGCGGGCGATTTCCGAGCGGAGGTACGAAACACAGGGTAAAATTTCACCCCAAAAAGTGGACGAAATCTGAATTGTACGATATCCACACCGGACGAAATTTGGGGTTCCACTATAGTCACTGCATTAAGTAAGTAGTATTTGGAAGCTGTGGTTTGTCCTGGAAATCCTCTGTAAGAGTTTGTACAGACAGTGTTCCATCAATGGTTGGTTCAGTGAAAAGATTTGAATCATTAGTGAAGAAAAAATAGTGATGCCATAACATATATCTTTCTCCACTGTGAGGTGCTGGTTTGAAGAACAATCGGCAGTAAGTTGAAGGCTGTACTAGACAATGTTGTAAAAATCGTATAACACATAAAAAGTAGGCCACTTAAATAATGACTGTTTGGCAAATTGTGAAGAAATTGGAGCAAAGCAAGTGAATCTTCTTTTGCACACAGAGGCAAGATAACTATTGAGAGGCAAAGTGATGTCACGAGTGTATGAACTCAAGCATGAGTTAATTTTTTTACTTTTGAGCAGCAAGAAGAATTTTGAGTGTTGCAGATGACACTTGGTCTACAAAATCATCCTACATCATGAACATTTAAACAAAGTAAATTCCAACATGCAAATCAACACTGAAAATATATTTTCTTCCAATGACAAAATTAATGCTCTGGGAGATAAATTAAGAATATGGATAGTCAAAGTGAAGGAAGGCAACCTGGATATGTTGCCGCAACATAGAATAAGGAGATCATGCCATTGATTTTTGAGCATCTTCAAGAACTTGCAGAAAAAAATCAGTACTATGTAGGGAAGACAATGACTGGTTGAGAAACCCCTTTACTGCATAAGTATCAAGCCCGTCAAAGCTCAGTCTCACAGAGAAGGAAAAATTAATTAAAATATGCCTTGTGGAACCGAGGTTTTCACTGTAGCGGCCGTTCCTGTTAGTGGCCGGTTTTACGGCTCTCGGTTAGTGGCCGTTATTCCGGTTAGCGGCCGTGTTGGATGCGTCAACCCGCCGGCTGGGGCCGCTTGCGCTTCAGTTTGTTTGTGTCTCTCGGTACGTGAGGAAGCTTCTGCTCATTCATACAAACATTTCGCTTGTTTTCCATTGTTTTTTTGCCAGTGCAACTGCAAAATAAGTAACCATGGCTCCCAAAAAAGTTCCTAGTAAAGTTTCTGTGGCAAAGAGAGTGAGAAATACCATGGAATTTAAGAGAGAAGTGATTGAGAAATATGAGTGGTATGCGGGTGCTGGAACTTGCCAGGATGTTTGGGAAAAACAAATCAACAATTACAACCATCCTGTCAAAGAGTAAATGTGCTTACGAAACAAAGGTCACCAATAATGGAACAAATGGAAAAGTTATTATTATTGTGGATTAAATAAAAACAAATAGTGGGAGACAGTGTAGTGGAGTCTGTTATGTATTTGTGAGAAGGCAAGGCATTTGCATGAAGATCTTGTGAAGAAAACTCCTGGAACAAGTGCTGCTGGTAGTGAATTTAGGGCCAGCAAAGGCTGGTTTGAGAGATTTAAGAGGTGTAGTGGCATACATAGTGTTGTAAGGCATGGTGAGGCTGCAAGTTCAGACAAACATTCTGCTGAAAAGTTTGTGCAGGAATTTCAGGACTACATAATGAGTGAAAATCTGAAACCCCAACAAGTGTTTAACTGTGACGAAACAGGCCTGTTTTGGAAGAAAATGCCCAACAGGACCTACATCACGCAGGAGGAAAAGACACTGCCAGGACACAAGCCTATGAAAGACAGGCTAACTCTCATGTTGTGTGGCAATGCAAGTGGGGATTTCAAAGTGAAGCCTTTACTCGTGTATCACTCTGAAACTCCCAGTGTTCAAGAAACACAATGTTCACAAGAAAAGATTGTGTGTGATGTGGAAATCAAATCAAAATGCATGGGTCACAAGGTCAATTTTCAAAGATTGGGTTGATGATGTGTTTGGCCCAAGTGTGAAAAAATACCTTCAGGATAACAATTTGGGACTCAAGTGCCTCCTGGTACTGGACAATGCTCCTGCACATCCTCCAGACTTGGAAGACCAAATGTCTAGGGACTTCAAATTTATAAAAGTGAAGTTCTTGCCTCCTAACACCACTCCTCTTCAGCCCATGGACCAGCAGGTCATTTCTAACTTCAAGAAACTGTACACCAAAGCAGTGTTTCAGAAGTGCTTTGAAATGACCTCAGACACTGAATTGACCCTTAGAGAGTTCTGGAAGAATCACTTCAGTATCTACAACTGCATAGGCCTTATAGGTAAGGCTTGGGAGGGAGTGACTACCAGGACTTTGAACTCTGCTTGGAGACCACTGTGGCCGGATTGTGTCCAACAGAGGGATTTTGAAGGATTTGCAGCTGATGACCCTGTGCCTGTTGTGGAAGATATTGTGACATTGGGGAACAGCCTGGGGTTGGAGGTGAGTGGTGAGGATGTGGAAGAGTTGGTGCAGGACCACAGTGTAGAGCTAACCACTGAAGAGATCCAACAACTGGAAGTGGAACTTCATCAGACCAGAGCTGAGGTTATTGCTTCAGAAAGGGAGGAGGAGGAAAAGGAAGAGAAGGAGGTGCCTTCTGCAGAGATTAAGGAAATTTGTTCTATGTGGACTAAGGTGCAGACATTTGTTGAAAAACACCATCCTGAAAAAGCTGAAACAAGCCATATCTGCAACATGTTTAGTGACAACACCTTGTCCCACTTCAGGGAAATGTTAAAGAGGCACCAGAAACAGAGCACTCTGGACAGTTATTTTGTGCGACAAGGTTCTAGTGACTCTCAAGCTAGTCTTAGTGGCATTAAAAGAAAAAGAAGGGAAGTAACCCCAGAGAGGGACTTGTCATCTGAAGTCCTTTTGGAGGGGGATTCCCCTTCCAACTAACTCCTCCCTATCTTCCAGAAGCCAGCATTAGTCTTCAATAAAGGTATGTAATACTGATTTAATTTTTAAAAAAATTATTTTTTGGTGAATATTTTTGTCTGGAACGGATTAATTGTATTTACATTATTTCTTATGGGGAATATTAATTTGGTTAAAGGCCTAGCTCCTGGAACGGATTACAGCCGCTAACCGAGGGTCCACTGTATAAGGAAGTGCCTCTGGACGAATTCTGGACAGTGATTAAGAATGAATATCCTCAAGTTGCAAAAAAAGCTCTGGTAATTCTCATGCAATTTTCCATATCTTACCTGTGTGAGCTGGGATTTTCTGTGCTCACAAATATAAAAGCTAACAAGAGGGATAGGCTACAATTGGTCGAGGAAGAAATGAGGGCATGTTTGTCCAGTATGCCACTGAATATTAAAAGGATCTGCCAGTCACACCAAACCCAAATATATCACAAAAAAAGAAGTTACAGAAAACAAGTTAATTTTTGTTTGTTTTGTTTATTTTATTTTATTATGCTTTATTATGCTTGTGTATTATACTAACAGTTCTGTATATTTTATGTCGTATGTGTGTTTTATGCACTTGTATGTTTTTATTATTATCATTATTATTACTCTTGGGAAGCAGTTCTAATGGAAAATTGACTAGGAGTGCCATAGAATAGGGTATGTGACTTGAGGGTGCTATCACTGAAAAAAAAAAGGTTGAAAACCACTGAGCTAATTTATTACACAATCAGAAATGTCCACATATCCTCACACTCACCTTGTGTCTTCTGCCATGACATACACTGAAATTTCCCACAGTCATTTCCTCTACATAAGATGCCCTCAGTGTCGCAATTACATCGTAAGTGGTATACTGTTGGAGCTCAGTCACATTCTTCACTAATTTGTGCAGCCCCAGAGAGAAACTGATGTACTGCACAGTGTCCTGTGGCCTGGTAGGCAATGCTCTCACCTCACACACCGAGTGTCTGTGGTTCAGTCCCCAGCCAGGTGGAAACACTGGGTGTGTCTCCTTACACCTGCTGTCCCTGTTCACCTAGCAAGTAAGTAGATACCTGGGTGTTAGTCGACTGTTGCGGGTTGCATCCTGGGGCACAAGATTGAAGTCCACACCTGATTCTCAATATCCAAAATGAGCATGATCATATTTACTCAAGTGTCCTGTCATTCTGTTTTGTATTTACCCCTGCATGATTTCCATATCTTGACTAAACAAATTGATAAATTTCTTGGCCTCAAATCTGATTGCAGAATGTCACACAAACTACATGTGACTCCCCTGAATTTACAGTACAGAAGGGCCCCGTTTTACAGCACTTTGTTTTACAGTGTTTCGCTAATGCAGTGGTTTTCAATTACAGTGGACCCCCGAGTTTTGACCACCTCAAAACTCTAAAAATTATGTAAGTGTAATATTGTAAGTGCTTTTGTAAGTGTATTTTTGGGGGTCTGAAATGGACTAACCTACTTTACATTATTCCTTATGAGAACAAATTCGTTCGGTAATGACACTTGAACAGCCTTCTGGAATGAATTATGGCCAAAACTCGGGGGTCCACTGTATACTCATTCTTCATTTGTTCAGCCTTCCTACAATAAATATAAATATATTCACCACTCACTATAAGCTAAGGATAAAACTATTTTAAGGTAAGTAATGTGTGTACTGTATATGCATTTTTTAGGCCTAGCTCTATTGCTCACTTAATATATAATAGTGTAAACATATTATCAAGCTTTTATATGCATTTGAAATTGGAAAAAAAAGGCCATTTCACTTTACAGCTGTAGCCCAGAACCCAACCCGCTGTATAAGCGCCAACAGGATGGGTATGGGGTGCATAATAAAGATATTAAACTAACTGTATAAGCGTGGCCCTCCTGTGCTTAAAATTTTGTCATATTTTACCCGGGGAGGCTGGTAAGTGAATTAATATTCATTTGAATATTTGCAATGATCACATCTGTAGACTGGCATTCGTAATTGGATATGATCATAGTAAGTTGGATTACCCTAAGTCAGGAACCGATACTATACAGCGATAACCCCCCAAAAAAGCATCTCTAATTTTATAATAGAAATTATAAACAATTTGGTACTAAGCAAAATCTCTTATGCTTAGAATGCTTGCCTATTTGCAGGGATTTTACTTAAAAAACATAGCAGCTAAGTCCTTTATTAAAATTTGACAGTGTATCCTTCCCTGTTCATTTTGGGGAAAAAATATTTTATCAATAATCTTTGACTACATGTAAAGCCAAAGCAACAAATAAATTAAACTAGTACAACAAATGTACAACATACATCTTAGTATTATATACTGTAATGTTCTGCATAGTTCCAGTTAAAACTAAATATTAAGACTTTTTTATATTTTTATGCTGAAGCTATAAAATTACTTTATAAATGGCATAATAGGTAATGAGATAATGATTGCTCTAACTGGAAAAATATTACAGAAAGTGGACACAGATCCAGTCATCCTACATAGTATATATAAGTACAGGCGCAACACTGGTTTTCCGGCATTCGATCATCCAGCATATCATTTAATCTGGATAAAATCATGAGAGGGCACTAAATAAAAACTTACTGATTAAATACACTTAATTAGGGCTTAAAGAAAGCATGTTTCACACAGTTACCTTTCATTGCATCCACAGAAAATGGGGAAGGCATTCCTTCCAGAGAAAATGAGAATAGTTAATACACCATCAAGTATGTTATAATTTAACCACACAGTTTCCTCATTTTTCTCTTAAAAATGCTCAAACTTTTATGCTTATTCGTCTTCTTAGCACCTCCAGCATTGCTGGGATGCCTTACTGTGCCATCGTTAATCTCCAGAGACACGATAGGGTGATAAAAAAGGTCTTAAATGGAGTGATGGTAGAGGGTGGTGATTGGGAGGGAGAAGTGATGGTGGTGTAATAAAGTAACCCCCCCTTGATTAAAGTGGTCAGAAGTTGGTGAGAAGCTTCTGGAATTAATATTACATTACAGTGGTACCTCTACTTATGAGCAGCTCCCAACTCGAACAATTATGTAAGTGTATTTTTGTAGGTACTTTTGTAAGTGTATTTTTGGGGGTCTGAAATGGATTAATCTAATTTTCATTATTTCTTATGGGAAAAAATTCATTCGGTATCAGCACTTGAATAGCCGTCTGGAACGAATTATGCTCGTAAGTAGAGGTACCACTGTATTATTATTATTTTTATTGTTAATATTACTACTCCACCAATATTCCAAAGTCTAAAACTACTCACCGTAAAGAACACTCACACTTATTCTTGTGCCTACTACATACATAGAACTCTACACTCAAATATAAACCCTCCACTCAAAATTCTCCTCACCAACTTTAACAGGACCCAGATCACTTTTTGATATATCCCGTGTCCATATCACCTTGTGTAAAAATTCTATGCACATAAAGGGCTCCAAAATCTGGAATTCATTACCAGTAAATACTAAAATAATCTGGTCTGAACATCAATTTAAGACTCGCCTCAAAAACCACCTACTCACCCTAAACTAAATACATACTCATACTGTAAACGACTTTCAACAATGCTCAGTGTTATTTTCCCATAATATAATTTCATTATTTGCTACTGATATAATAATCCTACAAAACACTTTCAACTTGTCACAATGTAATATCCTCAGATTGTAATTTGAGTAAACTTATTATCTGCTATAAACATAAGCTAATGTTTAACTATAACAAACTTAATCAATTTCTCTAGTATTTAGTAGTATATAAGCCATTAGATTTAGTCTGCCCATAATGCCATGGCATGATAGTGGCTCTCTTTGCACTTCAATTCATAATTGTAATTACAAAATCTTGATGTAAACTTGCAACGAAATAAAAATACAGTGGTACCTCGAGTTACGATGGTCCCCAAAATCGCCCTTTTATGTAAGTTTATTTTTTTAAATGCTTTTGTAAGTATATTTTTGGGGGTGTAAAAGGACTAGTCTATTTTACATTATTCCTTATGGGGATAAATTCGTTTGGTAATGGCACTTGAACAGCATTCTCGAACAAAAAAATATCGTAACTCGAGGTACCACTGTATTATTATTATTGTGATTAGTATGGTTATAATTTATGTAACTGATAGTGTAAAATATTTTCACCCTTTACCTCTGCAACTGTAAACATGGTCAGAGTATAATTAATATACAGTAGGGCCCCACTTACACGACAGGTTAGGTTCCAGGCTACCGCCGTAAAGCCTGGTTGTAGTTTTTTCTCATTATGCACTGCGTGCTGCAGGATTTTTTTTATATAGTGCACACTTACCACACAGACCTATTCTCAAATATGTAGGCCCAAATTTACCAGTCACAGCTTATCCGAGTGAGCTGAGCTTGTGGTGACCGACAGTGGCTTCAAAGCCACTTTATCTTTTATGGACAATGTACGGTGTACGTGCTTTACACAATGAGAAGCATTTCTTTTATTCATTGGAACCATGGCTAAGGCTAAAAGTGAGCAGGTTATAACAATAAATGAAGAAAAAGAAATTGGAATGACTTATGCAGCAAGCAGCGCCTCCAAACAGTAACGGCAGGTTGGTGTAGTGACCCCGGTAATTTGAAATTATGCTAGCCAAAATTAGTGCTGGATTACTGATGGACCCAGATTACTGATTGCCGGATTAGTGATGGCCAACCTGTATAATGTATAAATTAATTTTTTAGTGTGAGATTATTTTTCTAAGTGTTATTATCCATTGTAATAATTAATGTCAGTGCTAACAAGTGGTACTGATTAACCCTTTGGGGGTCCAAGGGGTCTCTCTGAAACTCGTTCTCAGGGTCCACGAATTTAAAAAAAAAAAAAATATTTTTTCTTATGGAATGATAGAGAATCTTTTTTCGATCATAACGCCACAAAAATTATGAAATTTGATAAAAAACAAACAGAATTATGCTTTCGCGAAGTTAGCGGTAGCCATGATATTTACGCATCGGCGATTTCGCCCACTTTGAGCCCTATTTTCGGCACATTCCAATGTTTCAGTCTACAAAAGTTATAGCTATTTCGCTAGAACTCCATTTCTTCTATCGATTGAGTACAAGAAACCGCCTATTTACAAATTTCAACTACCCAAAATAGTGGTCAGAAAATGGCAATTTGGCTAATTTCACACAAATTTCATACGATGATAATTTCAAAATAGGGTCCATAATAAACAAGGCAGACATTCCTGGCACTAAAATAACATCTTCTCTGTTCATTAGTCACGTCTCCAGGCCCCTCTTACATTACTTTTGCTTTCCATTTTGAATTTTTATTCTCACAAAAAATAGATTTACTGTTATGTATACAACTGCATCACTGTAAAAATGGTATAAATAATATCAGCACACTTGTGCAAGAATATTAGACTCTCCAGTTGATGTGTATTGTACGCATGGTGTGATTTGTTTACTCCTGAACATCGGCCAAAATCGAACATTTTCGCTACTTTGCACTCAGTTTCAAGGTACTTGTCATCGTAAAACCAGTCAAAATTATCTCTATTTCTGTAATATATCATCTATTCTATAAAATGAGACTAAGAAAACAAGAATACAAGCATAAATACCATAAGAAAATAGACTGCAAAGTTGCTGTTTTAAACCAAAAACACGGTCAGTTTTTTTTTCCTCATTATGCACTGTCTGGTGCAGGAATTTTTTTTATACTGCGCACACTGACCGCACAGACCCATTCTATCACATTTAGGCCTAACAGCCTGTTTCTGCTTGATTTGAGGGCGCTAGAATTTAGGAGTACTAGTACGTCAATAACCACAGTGCGTAAAACGTACTTGTACGACCATAACCCCGAAAGGGTTAAGTTTGAACCATTGTTAAGGATTTTTACAAAGAGCTTGTGTATAGGGGATGAGATTTATTAAAACAGCTTGGAGGGAACATGAAGGCAAGATTTGGTAAACATAAGCCTCACTCCACACCTTTGCTGGCTTGAGCAGCCTTTTTCAACTATCAATACCCACTATCTGCTGTTAACAAGGTTTAGCAGCATCTAGGCTCCCCTGAAGATATGCCAGAAATTTACAAGAGTACTTGACAACCCTATTCTTGGAGGATCAGACAAGGCCTGTAAGCTAGTAATCTGAAGGTCTCTGTGCTAGCCTGAAGAAGGACTGTAGTACAGTGGACCCCCGCCTAACGAGCACCCCGGAAATCGTACAATTATGTAAGTATAATATTGTAAGTGCTTGTAAAAGTGTATTTTTGGGGGTCTGAAATAGACTAACCTACGTGACATTATTTCTTAAGGAAGTAAATTCGTTCGGTAATGGCACTTGAGCAGGCTTCTGGAATGAATTTTGCTCGTTAGGTGGGGGTCCACTGTATAGGCTAACAGGATCAGTGAAGCACCCAGATACAGCATGATAAGGCAAGGAAGTTCCTTGGAAATCTGTGGAGTGAGAGCCATAATTTTTATGTGGCTATGATCATATATGTGAAGTGATTAAGTGTGTCCTGGTACAGAAAGCATTCATGACTGTACTTATGATTTTACATGTTTCCCAGTATTGGTGCTTGTCAATATTTTTTTTTTTTTGCTGGTGTCCAACTTCAGATTTCCCTGTAATGTATGCGTGTGTGTGTGTGTATTAAACTGTAAGTTGTTTTCTCTGGGTATGTTTCATTAGCCCCTTGAGCCATGTATATAAGGTTCATTTGTGTGAAATATATATAGTAATCATATCTTTTCCCTAGAGAGTCAAGCCCCTGATAAGGTGCCTACTGCTCACTTTTCAGGCCAAGCTACCCTAAGAGCCAGTACTTATCAGAACTAATACTTTGTCTTAACTATCCTGTATTATTCCTGTTGGGTTTTTCCAGCTCTAACCCAAATTCCGTGTCTCTCTCTTCTGCTGGAACTTTATTGTTCCCCTCTTCTACTGCTAAAAGCGCAGGTGGTGGCAACACATTCTTAATTGAAAGAATTGAACCTTACCTTTCTTTTCTTTCAAATTTCAGTTATTTCCCCTTCTTTATTTCCTTCCCATTTTTTAGTCCACTCCAAGTCTCCTCCCTGTGAGAAGAGACAATATGGCATTGTCTGGTGCTCTGTCGACCCATGGTGGGACTGGGGTAGTAACATCATTTCTGTGGGTAGGAGTGAGGGAGGGTGGAAAGAAGGAAGGCAGGCAGAGGAGGGAGGGAGGGGGAATGGAATGCGAGAAGGGCAGTCGTGGAAGGAGAGCAAGCTCTCTCTTCTTGCTTCCTCACCCACCCTCCAACCACTGTACTGTACCAGATGCAGAAGACCTTCCCTGCTAGTTCTGGCCTACCTGCCCTGCCTGCCTTGCAGTCCCTGCTTCCCTCCTTGCCTTGGCCTGCTCTGGCTTGTCTTGTCTTGCCTTGCCTGCTCTACTTCGCTCAGCCTGCCCTGCTTGTTCTTCCTTGCCCTAGCCTGTCTGGCCTGCCTGCTGTGGTCTCCCTACCCTGTCAACTCTGACCTACCTGCCCTGCCCTGTCCTACTTGTCTACCCTACCCTGTCCTACATGCCTGCCTTGTTCTGCTCTTCCTGTCCTCAAAACTAGAGTAGGCTTAATCACAAGTTACAGTAAGGCCCCGCTTTTCGGCGTTTTGCCTTTTGGCGTTCCGTTCATACGGCGATTTCAAATTATGACCAAAACTTTTGTATACGGCGAGCGTTTTTCAGATACGGTGCGCGCCACCCGGTTTGTTTACATTTTCCATGAGCACATCTCTCTATTATGTAATGATCACTCTTGGGCACATTAAATGTCCAATTTTACGTCAATATAGACATTTTCATTAATCCATCTAAGATATTTTCTTCAAAATTATATAAGAAACACGTTACAAAGCATATAAACATGCTGTTTATATGCTAT
The DNA here is from genome assembly GCA_009830355.1 of Cherax destructor. Taxonomy (NCBI): domain Eukaryota; kingdom Metazoa; phylum Arthropoda; class Malacostraca; order Decapoda; family Parastacidae; genus Cherax; species Cherax destructor. The sequence goes on along the minus strand of WNWK01006076.1, from coordinate 29,730 downwards.
GGTGTTGCCGGGCGGAGGGAAAACATTACGTAATACTAATAATAATAATCACTCTTGGGCACATTAAATGTCTTATTTTATGTTAATAGACACATTTTCATTAATTCATCTATGATATTTTTTTCAAAATTATTTAAAAAACACGTTACATAGCATATAAACATGATACATACACCCACAGAATAAAAACTGACAAATATGATATTTGTTTACCAAGCGACTTTGTAGGAATCGGAAGAATTACGTTTTCTCTAGTCAAACACTGAGGGATAACTGTAGAAAAATATTCCTTTCATATGCCTTCACTCTATATATGGCTATTCATGACCCTTGTGGGTTTAGCACTTCTTTTTTATTATGATGATGATGATAATAATAATAATACTATCATTAACTCTAAAAATAGTGTGTTGCATGAGAATGGGTGTTGCTGTTTGTTTATTTTGTACTAATTTGTACAACTTGTACACAATGTAAGAGTATTTGTATTGTGAGGTAATTATTATTATAATAAAAAAAATTATTTTGAGGTAAAAGTTTCACAAACTCTTACAAACGTATGTGAATAAACTAAAAGTGGACACATATTAATCGCATTCATTTCGCCTGACCGAGTGATCGCCCACTACCTGTTCAGTTTGTGTTTTTACCTTGTCTGAACTCCGTATCTCGTTCTCTCTCTCGTTTACTCTTTTGTTAACTAGTTGGCTCTCATTGACTATGGCGTCTATGCTTAGTTGTGATAAAAAGAGGAGTCGTAAACCTCTTACTTTAAGTGCCAAGTTAGAAATGATTAAACTCGGTGAACTGACTTTTTTGGGTTATCCTAGGTTCTCTACGCATATTCTGCTATGTATGATAATCTATGTAACTGTATTTGTGTATACCTGAATAAACTTACTAACAAGGTATATGTTGATTGCTGAGATAGCCATCAAATACAATTACATATAGCAGCATATGTGTAGAGAACCCAGGATAACCCAAGAGTGTCAGCTAACACTCTTGCTAGGAGCTAATGCTGCTGGGGATTGCAAGTTAAAACCTATGATAATTTATCACTCAGAGAATCCTAGGGCCCTAAAGAACTATGCAAAAAGTAGCCTCCCTGTTTATTATAAATCCAATTCGAAAGCTTATTCCTAGTATATATCCTTTATAGTATAATAACATATAACTCCTACAGTGTATAATATTAAGGTATTAAATGGACCCCAATGGAAATAAGTCACTCTGTCTGATTTTTTTGGGTTATCCTAGGTTTTCTACACATATGCTGCTATGTATGATAATTCTATGTAACTATATTTGTGTATACCTGAATAAACTTACATACTTACTTTTCATAAATTGGTTCACAGACAATTTTAAGCCACAGTTGAGGCTTACTGCAAGGAAAAGAAAATTCCTTTTAATGTTTTACTTGTTTTAGACAATACCCTGCCACTCACCTCTCACATCAATGTTAATACTTTAAGGTAAGTAATAAGTGTATTCTGTGTGTATCTTACTTTTTATTGTGTTTTTTAATGCCTAGTGCTATTGCTAACTTAATATAAGTTAGTGTAAGCTTGTTGTCTGGCATTTATATGCATTTAGAAGTGGAAAAAAATGGTGTTCTGCTTTTCGGCTATGTCTGCTTTAACCCTTTCGGGGTCGGTGCCGTACTAGTACATTTTACGAGCAGGGGTTTGTGCCGTACTAGTATGCCCAAATTCTAGCGGTCTCAATTTAAGCAGAAAACGTCTGGTAGGCATACATATGAAAGAATGGGTCTGTGTGGTCAGTGTGCACAGTATAAAAAAAATCCTGCGGTACACACTGCATAATGAGAGAAAAAAAACTGACTGGTTTTTTTTATTAAAACAGCGACTTTGCAGTCGATTTTCGTATGGTATTTATTGATGTATTCTCGTTTTCTTGGTCTCATTTGATAGAATGGAAGATATGTTACAGAAATAGAGATGATTTTGATTGGTATGACAATGACAAGTACCTTGAAATTGAGCTCAAAGTAGCAAAAATTTTCGATTTTTGACGATGTTCAAGAGTAAACAAATCACACCATGCGTCCAATACACATCAACTGGCGAGTCTTATATTCATGCACAAGTGCTCTGATATTATTTATACCATTTTTACAATGATGCAGTTGTATACATAACAGTAAATCTTCTATTTTTGTGAGAATAAAAATTCAAAATGGAAAGCAAAAGTAATGGAACAGGGGCCTGGAGACGTGGCTAATGAACAGAGAACATGTTATTTTAGTGCCAGGAATGTCTGCCTTGTTTACTCTGGACCCTATTTTGAAATTGGCATCGTTTAAAATTTGTGTGAAATTGGAAAATTGCCATTTTCTGCCCACTATTTTGGGTAGATGAAATTGGTAAATAGGCAGTTTCTTCTACTCATTCAACAGCAGAAATGGAGTTCTAGCGAAATAGCTATAATTTTAGGAGACTGAAACATTGGAATTTGTCGAAAATAGGGCTCGAAGTGGGTGAAATCGCCGATGCGTCAGTGTCATAGATACCGATAACTTCGCGAAAGCATAATTTCGTTAGTTTTCGATCAAATTTCATAATTTTGGTGGCGTTATGATCGGAAAAAGTTTCTCTACCATTTCATAAGAAAAAATTAATTTTTTTTTCCAAAAATTTTTTCGACCCCAGGAACACTTTCCTGAGAAGGCCTGTCGACCCCCAAAGGGTTAAGGCACTAGCCTGAAACCTAACCTGCCGTATAAGTAGGGCCCTACTGTATATGAAAAATTAAATACAGTGGACCCCCGGTTTTTGTGATTTTTTCGTTCCAGAATGCTGTTCAAGTGCCGTTACCAAACAAATTTATTCCCATAAGGAATAATATAAATTAAATTAGTCCTTTTAGACCCCCAAAAATACACTTACAAAAGCACTTACAAAAATACGCTTACATAATTGTTCGAGTTTGGAGCATCACGAAAACCGGGGGTCCACTGTACTAAGGTATACATGGTAATTAGTGGGTCAAAGGTGCATTTTTTTATTATTTTGTAACCTCTCTTGTCTAGCAAAATCAATGTACAGTGGACCCTCGGTTAACGAAAGGTTTAGTTAACAAAAAAATTAGTTAATGAAAGCTTTTTTCGCAATCGGATAGCGAAAAAAGCTCGGTTAGCGAAACGTATTAGACGTGTCCGCCTGCTCCGCACCTGCCCTGCGCCTGCGCAGGACGCCAGTGTAGCGTTGTTTACAATGAGAGAACATTACCCAGCGCGCTCTTTCAAACATTCACAATACATTTGGTGTCTTTTTTGGTGGTTTAGTGATTGTTACTGTGAAATAAGTCACCATGGGTCCAAAGAAGCTTCCTAGTGGCACCCCAGTGGTAGCAGGCATGCAGGGAGTGTAGCATTCATGCAGGGAGTGTAGCATTCATGCAGGGAGTGTAGCAGGCATGCAGGGAGTGTAGCAGGCATGCAGGGAGTGTAGCAGGCATGCAGGGAGTGTAGCAGGCATGCAGGGAGTGTAGCAGGCATGCAGGGAGTGTAGCAGGCATGCAGGGAGTGTAGCAGCCATGCAGGGAGTGTAGCAGCCATGCAGGGAGTGTAGCAGGCATGCAGGGAATGTAGCATTCATGCAGGGAGTGTAGCATTCATGCAGGGAGTGTAGCATTCATACAGGGAGTGTAGCAGGCATGCCGGGAGTGTAGCAGGCATGCCGGGAGTGTAGCATTCATGCAGGGAGTGTAGCATTCATGCAGGGAGTGTAGCATTCATGCAGGGAGTGTAGCATTCATGCAGGGAGTGTAGCATTCATGCAGGGAGTGTAGCATTCATGCAGGGAGTGTAGCATTCATGCAGGGAGTGTAGCAGGCATGCAGGGAGTGTAGCAGGCATGCAGGGAGTGTAGCAGGCATGCAGGGAGTGTAGCATTCATGCAGGGAGTGTAGCATTCATGCAGGGAGTGTAGCAGGCATGCAGGGAGTGTAGCAGGCATGCAGGGAGTGTAGCAGGCATGCAGGGAGTGTAGCAGGCATGCAGGGAGTGTAGCAGGCATGCAGGGAGTGTAGCAGGCATGCAGGGAGTGCAGCAGGCATGCAGGGAGTGCAGCAGGCATGCAGGGAGTGCAGCAAGCATGCAGGGAGTGCAGCAGGCATGCAGGGAGTGGGGATTACCCTTCCAATCACTAACCCCTCCCCCTGTCCTCCTCCCTATCTTCCAGATGCCAGCAAGTCTCTTCAATAAAGGTAAGTAAATGTTATTTTAAATGTTTATTTCAATATTTATTTATAAATTTAATATTATATGTAGTATTTGTGTGTGTTTTCTGTATGTAAAACTATAGTTATTCTTTAAAAAATGTATTTTTTGTGAATATTTTTGGATGTCTGGAACGGATTAATTGTATTTACATTATTTCTTATGGGAAATAAGGGTTTGGATTACGAAAGATTCAGATTAATAGCTCCTGGAACGGATTAATTTTGTTAACCGAGGGTCCACTGTACCAGAAAGGCCTAAGAAACAAGGGTGCTGGAAAATTGGTGTTGTGCCTGTTTTATATAACTTCTGACTATATTTTTCATAAAATTTTACTGACACTGAGAAATTTTTTCTTTTATGAGCTCATATGTACTAATTACACTTGCTTAAATGGGCTTACACAATTGGAACACTGATACAGTTTTTCCCTAGGAAATTTTCAAACAGCTTGCTAGATCAGAGACTGAAAAGTCTTCTAATCACTGTTTTCAGTCCTTCAGAATTTAAATGCCAATATGATATTATTTTACAAATTTTAATTTTGTACCATATTAAGTTTTTGGAAAGTTTTTCAACAATGTTATGACTTTTTCCAGAATGATTTTTTTTTATTTTATTAAACCAGATTGTTTGAAAAAGGTTTCTCTTAGATATTTTTTAAATCAGACTTTTTAGGTTTTTCTGTGACACCCTGAACACTAATATGGTTTCTATCCCTTAATCCTTTGAGGGTCGAGACCCCGATCCTAAACTTGTTCTCAGGGTCGAAAAAATATAAAAAAAAAAACTATTTTTTTCTTATGAAATGATAGAGAATCTTTTCCCAATTGTAATGACACCAAAAGTATGAAATTTAATGGAAAACGTATGAATTATGTTCTTGTGAAGTTAGCGCTCTCGACGATATTTATGCATCAGCGATTTCGCCCACTTTGAGCCCTATTTTCAGCCAATTCCAATGTTCCAGTCGACTAAAATCATAGCTATTTCGCTAGAACTCCATTTGTTCTATCTATTGAGTACAAGAAACCACCCATTTACTGATTTCAACTACCCAATAAAGTGGTCAGAAATTGGCAATTTGGCTAATTTCACACAAATTTCAAAATAGGGTCCAGAATAAATGAGACAGACATTCCTGGCACTAAAATAAAATTTTCTCTGTTCATTAGTCACATCTCCAGGCCCCTCTTATATTACTCTTCCATTTTGAATTTTTATTCTCAAAAAAAAAAATAGATTTACTGTTATGCAGACTACTGCATTATTTTAAAAATGGTATAAATAATATCAGTGCACTTGTGAAAGAATATTAGACTCACCAGTTGACATGTATTGGACGTGTGGCGTGATTTGTTTACTCTTGAACATCGGCAAACATCGAACATTTCCGCTACTTTGAGCTCAATTTCAAGGTACAGTGGTCCCTTGGTTTTCGTGCATCTCCAAACTCGAACATTTATGTAAGTGTATTTTCGTAAGTGCTGTTGCAAGTGTATTTTTGGGGGTCTGAAATAGACTAACCTACGTGACATTATTTCTTAAGGAAGTAAATTCGTTCGGTAATGGCACTTGAGCAGCATTCTGGAACGAATTTTCGGCGAAAACCGAGGGACCACTGTACTTTTCATTTTGAAACCAATCAAAATCATCTCTACTTCTGTAATATATCTTCCATTCTATTAACCCTTTCAGGGTTTCGTTGTACTAGTACGCCTAAATTCTAGCGCCCTCAAATCAAGTGGAAACAGGCTGGTAGGCCTAGATGTGAGAGAATGGGTCTGTGCGGTCAGTGTGCGCAGTATAAAAAAAATCCTGCACCACACAGTGCATAATGAGGAAAAAAAAACTCTGACCATGTTTTTGGTTTAAAATAGCGATTTTGCAGTCTATTTTCGTATAGTATTTATGCTTGTATACTCGTTTTCTTAGTCTCATTTGATAGAATGGATGATATATTACAGAAATAGAGATAATTTTGACAGGTTTCACAATGACAAGTACCTTGAAACTGAGCGCAAAGTAGCGAAAATGTTCGATTTTTACCGATGTTCAAGAGTAAACAAATCACGCCATGCGTCCAATACACATCAACTGGGTAGTCTAATATTCTTGCACAAGTGCACTGATATTAGTTATAACATTTTTACAATGATGCAGTTGTATACATAACAGTAAATCTTCTATTTTTTGTGAGAATAAAAATTCAAAATGGAAAGCAAAAGTAATGTAAGAGGGGCCTGGAGATGTGGCTAATGAACAGAGAACGTGTTATTTTAGTGCCAGGAATGTCTGTCTCGTTTTATTTTGAAATTGGCATCTTTTGAAATCTGTGTGAAATTGGCCAAATTGCCAATTTCTGACCACCTTATTGGGTAGTTGAAATCGGTAAATTGGCGGTTTCTTATACTCAATTGATAGAACAAATGGAATTCTAGCGAAATAGCTATAATTTTAGTAGACTGAAACATTGGAATTTGCCGAAAATAGGGCTCAAAGTGGGCAAAATCGCCGATGCGTAAATGTCATCGATACCGCTAACTTCGCAAGAGCATAATTTCGTTAGTTTTCCATCAAATTTCATAATTTTGGTGGCATTATGATCAGAAAAAGATTCTCTATCATTTCATAAGAAATTTTTTTTTTTTTCCGAAAAATTTGCAACCCCGGGAACGAGTTTGGGAGAGGGCCCTGTGACCCCAAAGGGTTAAATGAGACCAAGAAAATGAGAATACAACCATAAATACCATACGAAAATACACTGCAAAGTCGCTGTTTTAAACCAAAACACGGTCAGAGTTTTTTTTCTCATTATGCACTGCTTGCTTCAGGATTTTTTTATACTGCACACACTGACCATGCAGACCCATTCTTTCATATGTAGGCCTACCAGCTTTCTTCCACCAGATTTGAAGGCGCTAGAATTTATGCGTATAAGTACATGACCGACCTTGACTGTTATGACGTACATGTATGTGACCGACCCTCAAAGGGTTAAATGAATTTTCTTGTGTATACTAAGCATTACCTAATTTTCTTGTGTAATACTAATCTTTTAAACACACTGAACACTGACATGATTTCTCTCAAGAAATTTTTATGTGACTTTATAAAATAATTTTTTTTTTTTGGGGGGAGGGGAAGGGCAGTCTGAACACTGATATGGTATCTCTCAAGTCGAAATTTGTAAGTACTTTTTAACTTGAATTTTCTGAAGACTTTTAGACACTAAAATTTCTCCTTAGTATGAATTTTGTTGTGCGATGCTAAATTAAATTTCTGGGAGAAGTATTTGAGACACACTGGACACTGATATGGTTTTTCTCCAGTATGTATTCTCTCATGTGATACTAAATGAGACTTTTTGTAAAAGTCTTTTAGACACACTAAACACTGATAAGGTTTTTCTCCAGTATGAATTCTCTTGTGCAATAATAAATTACATTTTTGAGCAAAGGCTTTTAGACAAACTGAACACTGATAAGGTTTCTCTCCAGTATGAATTCTTTCATGCTTTATTAAAAGAGACTTTTCGGAAAAGTGTTTGAGACACAGTGAACACTGATAAGGTTTCTCACCAGTATGAGTTCTTATGTGACATCTTAAATTAGCTTTTGTTGAAAAATTTTTTAGACACTCTGAACACTGGTATGGTTTTTCTCCAGTATGAATTCTTAAGTGGTTTATCAAACTTGAATTTTGTGAAAAATCCTTTAGACATTCTAAACACTGAAATGGCTTCTCTTTAGTATGAATTTTCTTATGCGATTCTAAATTAGACTTTTTTAAAAAATCTTTTAGACACACAGAACACTGATATGGCCTTTCTCCAGTATGAATTCTCTCATGTGATACTAAATGAGCCTTCTGGGAAAAGGCTTTTAGACACACTAAACAATGATATGGTTTTTCTCCAGTATGAATTATCTTGTGTTTTATTATACTTGCTTTTTGGGAAAATTCTTTCAGACATACTGAACACTGATATGGTTTCTCTCCAGAATGAATTCTCTTATGCGATACTAACTGAGCCTTTTCTGAAAAGTGTTTTAGACACACTGAACACTGATAGGGTTTCTCTCCAGTATGAATTCGCTTGTGTTTTATTAAATTCGTTTTTTTGGAAAATTCTTTTAGACACACTAGACACTGATATGGTTTCTCTCCAGAATGAATTCTCTCATGTGATAGTAAATGTGACTTTTGGGAGAATTCTTTTAGACACACTGAACACTGATAGGGTTTCTCTCCAGTATGAATTCTATTGTGTTTTATTAAATTTGCTTTTTGGGAAAAGTCTTTTAGACACACTGAACACTGATATGGTTTCTCTCCAGTATGAATTCTCCCATGTCTTATTAAATGAGACTGTTTGGTAAAGGCTTTTAGACACACTGAACACTGAAATGAAAACATTCTATTGTATGATACTAGCTGAGAATTGTGTGAAAAGTCTTTAAAGCACTCGGAATACTGAGTCAGTTTCTCCTCTGGATGACCTATAATTTGTGTTACTTGAATAGATTCTTTTTCAGTTATTTCAGACATTCTGAACACAAACTTAATCTAAATGAATTAAAAACTAGTATTGTATTTTTGTATCATGAACAAGAGGAAACTGAAACCTGTAAGGGTCATACAATGCCAGGAAAATATGAGGAAGATAATTCAAGGAATAGGATAGCTTAAATTCCTTGGAATTTAAGGAACTACAGTACTGTAAATAAAATTATATGTTCTTAATGTTTCCTCAAGAATTCTAAAAATGTACAGGTATATTGATACAGGTTTCATTTCATATAACTTTCATGCAGGTTGATATCCAAGCAGAGGTGCTAAGACTGCACTGGTCATACACTTCATTATATAAAAGTAAATTTATAGTAATCTTTAGTTTATAAAAACATTGAACTGTTTTCTCTCTACAGCAGTCTAGATGCTTCATATATTCTTAAATGATTTGGTCAATGACCTAACATTATGAAAGCTTACTTATAATAAGCACAAAAAGGTGCTTAGCATTGAGTACACATAAAAAATAACTTTTAAATCAATGAGCATTGAATTCAGTAATGAATTAATTTCTCATTGATGTTATATTTTTTCAAGTAATGAATTAAAGGTTTTCTGATTTATGATACAGAATAGTATAGAACTGATATATGATACAGAATATAGAACTTATTAAAACTGAAGCTTTAGTAAGTTCAGCTACAGTATGAAACAATGACTGTAAAAGGCACGAATAAAATAGAGAGACTAGATGAACTCAGATAACACATACTGTATTAGCATATGTGTTATTACACTGCAAATGTAGTGTTTCTAACATTGTAGGTACATAATGCTCTCCCTATGTATGTATCAGTAGTTATGTCACTTATACAAGCTTTAATACATTATAAATGTAGCACTAATAACACTATGGGTACATAGTACTCTCACTATGTATCAATATTTATGTTACTTATTTCACTGAATATTGGCACTGCAAATGTACATCCTCTGGTGGAAAGAAGACCTGTAAAAATAAGAAGTAAAAAGGAATAACTGATACATTAAACAGACTTTAAAATAATATTTACTAACAATAATGTAATGTTAACCTTTTGCTGCAAAGACATTCACAGTTTTTGGCATAATGTAAGTACAGTAAACCATTGTCACAAAATACAACATGTTGGTATGATACATGTGCAACAGTTAGGTATCTTTATTCCGAAACGTTTCGCCTACACAGTAGGCTTCTTCCATCGAGTACAGAAAAGGTGGCAGAAGCAGTAGAGATGTGAAGACGATGTGATCAGTCCATCACCCTTGAAGGCGTAGTTTTGAGGTGGTCAGTCCCTCAGCCTGGAGAAGATATTTTGTTCCATGGTCTGAAACAATGTGAAATTGAAGTGCCAGTATACTGTCAGAAGGTGAGGCGCAGTCCACTGTTGAACATGTCTTACTTACCAATCTGTCGGTACTGTATACCATATTAATATTCAGAATGCAACATCTATAAAGATATCCCCAGCGAATTCAAGGTCAACTTATTGATTACCCTCTAGCATCTAGCCTATTTCTGGTTTCGTAACAGTTGTCAGATTGTATCCTAGTCCAGTTATCCTGTAAAATTAGGTGGCTTCTCAATAGCGCTTTGGGATTACAACTGGATGAATACAAACCAACTAAATACAAGCTGAAATAATTAATAACAAAGGTGTCTAGGTGGTAATCTTTACAGTTAATGTAAATTGAATAATAAAGGAGATAAGCTCCTACATAAATCTTTGTTTAATGTGTATTATACTTTATTATGACACTTGTTCTTAATCTGTACATATAAGTATATGGTGCAATGGCCACATTAATATATTGTACACTTTAATACTCCTAATATGCACCCTCAGATATATTGCTATGAGACTGACTCATTAATACAAGACTAATATAAGTAGATATGTGTGTGTATATGTGCTCAGTAATGCTCGGTAAGACCCGCCTCAACTTAAAATGTGACTGGCAACACAAAGTCCCTAAATAAACTAACTTATCAACCATCAAGGCAATCAAACAGCTTTCTTGAACAATATGACGACCCATTCGCCAAACAGCAGTAATGTTCGAAGCAGCAATGAATAGCACAGTATCAGGCAAGGAACAAGGAGACAAAACAACCATAACTGGGGTAATACATATTAGCAAATCCTCCCTAAAGGCATAAAACTTCCTTATTACTGAAAATGAGTTCAACAATTCCAATTTCCCAACTACGATGGTGTGTAGATGCCAGAACAAATGTAGGTTTAGAGTTAACGTGATCTTCTATACCATTCTTCATATACGATGATTGCAAAATTGCAGCACATTTTCTATCACGACTCCTTGAAATTCATCTATGACAGTGCAACTTCAGGGGAAAAATTTGCAGCACTGCAGGGATGGATTGCAGAGCTTTTTCCTTCTGTCTTGTGGGCAAGTGGGCAGCCAGCCTGTGGGTCAGGTCGTGTCTTTGCGGTAAAGGCCTAGCTTCCTTCCCTGCCTCCCCCATCCCACATCTCACATTTCAGTGGTCCATACATACAGTCTTGTGAATCAATTTTTGATCTTTCCATTACCATATTTTATCTGCATAGTAACCGTGGGCAGCCAAAAAAGACATGCAAGTGATGCTGGAAGTGGCAAAAAAAAAAGTAAGAATTCAAGTCTTTGTGTTACGAAGAGTAATCGAGATATTAGATACAGCTAGCCCTCCACTTTTGCGAGCTTCGAACATTCGTGAATGTGCAGCAGCCCAATTATATTTACCAAACAAATGTGGGAAAAAAGTTTGGGAAAACATTTCCCACCGCATCCCAACTACACCTTACACCTGCCGTCAATGTTCACCTAGAAGTAGGTACCTGGGTGTTAGTGAACTGGTATAGGTGGCATCCTGGGAGACTAGATTAAAGGACCACAGTGGAAATAAGACAGTCCTCGATGATGCACTGACTTTATTGGGTTATCCAGGGTGGCTAACCCTCCCCTGGGTTTTCCTGGGTGGCTAACACCCCCATGTTTTATCCTGGGTGGCTAACACCCTTTTCCTGGGACACTGTGTTATCCTGGGTGGCTAACACCGCCCTGGGATATCCTGGGTGGCTAACACTCCCCTGGGTTATCCTGGGTGGCTAACACCCCCTGGTTATCCTGGGTGGCTAACACCCCTGGGTTATCCTGGGTGGCTAACACTGCCCTGTGTTATCCTGGGTGGCTAACACCGCCCTGTGTTATCCTGGGTGGCTAACACCCCTGTGTTATCCTGGGTGGCTAACACTGCCCTGGGTTATCCTGGGTGGCTAACACCCCCTGTGTTATCCTGGGTGGCTAACACCGCCCTGGGTTATCCTGGGTGGCTAACACTGCCCTGGTTATCCTGGGTGGCTAACTACCTCTGGTTATCCTGGGTGGCTAACACCCCTGGTTATCCTGGGTGGCTAACACACCCTGGGTTATCCTGGGTGGCTAACACTCCCTGTATCTACTCGTATCTGCACTACCCTGGGTTATCCTGGGTGGCTAACACTACCCTGGGTTATCCTGGGTGGCTAACACTACCCTGGGTTATCCTGGGTGGCTAACACTACCCTGGGTTATCCTGGGTGGTTAACACTACCCTGGGTTATCCTGGGTGGCTAAACCCTCTTGTTAAAAATTCATAACAAATCTTATCTTTCAGTATAGTTCAACATGGCCAAGGAACACTTTATGTTTTTGTTATTTTCTGGCTCCACTGCATGTTTTATCAATATAGAACATTATACCATCATTCTTACTAACCTCGTTCAGCGATATACTCAGGATCAATTTTGAAAACGGCTTGTTTAATAGCGTTATTACTAGAAAATAACTGCTGTCTGGAAGGTAAGTCAGCTTCTTGTTGATGGAGGTTTTGAGGGCCACCCAAGCTTACGCCTCATGAACCCTGATGTCTGGGTGTCCGGCAGGAATATATCACCCGTATAATAATAATAATAATATCTTTTATTTCTACAAGTACATGTACAAGATATACAGGCGTAGCTGACATCAGTGACATACTACTATATAGAAAGCTCCTTGTTATGCAGAGCATTTCGGGCAAATTAGGTCCTTGTCCCATGATGCGACCCACATTAGTCGATTTAGATTTTGCCACCGAAGTGGCTAGTTTATTGTGCACCCTATATCCATCCTGTGGACGGTAGCGCAAGAGCATATGGATACACAATAGGCCTAGGAACTAGGCCCCAAAAGGGTTAACAATTGTACATTTGCGACCCACATTAGTCGCCTAACAACCAGGTACATATTTTACTGATGGGTGAACAGGGACAATAGGAAAAACGCCCGAATGTTTTCACCCGTACCGGGAATCAATCCACGGACGTCAGTGTGTAAGCTGATTGCATGGTTCTATCCCCGGTACAGGAAGAAGGAAACAAAGTTTCTTGAAATAAAAGAAATTGAAACAATATTTTCCTAATTAAGTCAGGTGGAAAAACTAGAAACTATAGGAACCAGCAGATGAGTTGTCCATGACATTGGAGTGTGCCAATTAAGTGATGTTATAAGGAATTATGCAGAGAGAAAAAAACAGTTACTTTGATTTTCTCCATCTCAGCAAGATTTATCAATGAACGCAGCCAATACACTTTATTTGTAACTGATTTTGTATCATCCATAAATGCTCTTAACTTACTGAGTATCAACTGTGGCATGCTTGTGCCAAAAGATAGACACACGTATGGTAGAACTGTGGAAATAAATGGTATAAAATACCGACACAATGGAAAAAATAAACACGTTTCGCCGTACTGGTTTTCGAACAGAGTTGTAGATGCGTGGAACAATCTTCTGAGTAGGGTGATAGAGGCTAGGACCTTGGGTGGCTTTAAAAAGAGATTGGACAAATATATGAGTGGGAGGGGCTGGATTTGATTGGTGTCGTGAGTACGGGAGTAAATTCTTAGGTAGTGGTGGTTTTGATAAGGACTTGCCTTGTATGGGCCAGTAGGCCTTCTGCAGTGTTCCTCCATTCTTATGTTCTTAAAGAAGGTTAATAAATTAGATAGGCAGGAACGGCCCCTCGTGAATCCATGCTAAGTATCATTAATCAAATTATGGTTATCTAAATGGCTTCTAATAATATCAGCTATAATTGACTCTAGTAATTTTCCTACAATTGAGGTCAGGCTTATTGGGCGGTAATTTGACGGTAGTGACTTGTCCCCTGCTTTAAAAATAGGAATTACATTAGCCATCTTCCACATATCAGACACTACACCTAGTATGTCACTGATGTCAGCTACTGAGGCAGCTACTGTGAAAAGCTCTGTTCCACAAGGCACAGTACTTGCTCCCATCCTATTCCTCATCCTCATATCAGACATTGACAGGGATAAGCCACAGTGCTGTGTCTTCCTTTGCAGATGACACCCGAATCTGTATGACAGTGTCCACCGTTGAAGACACTGCAAGACTCCAAGCAGACATAAACCAAATCTTTAAATGGGCTGCAGAAAACAATATGAAGTTCAATGATGAGAAATTTCAATTACTCAGATACGGAAAACGTGAAGAAATTAAAATCTCATCGGAGTACAAAACTAATTCCAACCACACAATAGAGCGAAAAACTAATGTCAAAGACCTGGGAGTGATCATGTCAGAGGATCTCACCTTCAAGGACCATAACAATGTAGCAATTGCATCTGCTCGAAAAATGACAGGATGGATAATGAGAACCTTCAAAACCAGGGATGCCAAGCCCATGTTGAACCTTTACAGATCGCTTGTTCTATCTAGGCTGGAATATTGCTGCACACTAACTGCACCTTTCAAGGCGGATGAAATTGCTGACCTTGAAAATGTGCAGAGAACCTTCACCGCACGCATAAGTGCGATAAACCACCTCAACTACTGGGAACGCTTGAAGTTCCTAAACCTGTACTCTCTAGAACGCAGGCGGAAGAGATACATTATTATATACACATGGAAAATTCTCGAGGGCTTAGTACCAAACTTGCACACAAAAATCACTCTGTACGAAAGCAAAAGACTCGGCAGGCGATGTAACATCCCCCCAATGAAGAGCAGGGGTGCCACTAGCACGTTGAGGGACAACACAATAAGTGTCAGGGGCCCAAGATTGTTCAACTGCCTCCCAGCATACATCAGGGGGATTACCAACAAACCCCTAGCTGTCTTCAAGCAGGCACTGGACAGGCACCTCAAGTCGGTACCTGATCAGCCGGGCTGTGGTTCGTACTTTGGACTGCGTGCGGCCAGCATTAACAGCCTGGTTGATCAGGCTCTGGTCCAACAGGAGGCCTGGTCACAGACCGGGCCGCGGGGGCGTTGACCCCTGGAATTCTCTTCAGGTAGACTCCAGGTAGATATCTCTCCAAGAGAGAACCCGCAATAATGGATTCAAGTTAGATAAGTTTAGATTTAGAAAGGATATAGGAAAGTATTGGTTTGGAAATAGGGTAGTTGATGAGTGGAACAGTCTGCCTAGTAGGGTTATTGAAGCTAGGACCTTGGGTAGTTTCAAATTTAGATTGGATAAATTCATGAGTGAGAGGGGTTGGATTTGAGTGGGACTCGCACATGAGTAAATAGAATTATCAAAGCTTATTTCTTGGGTAGCATTGAAAATTGGGTTGAGAAAATATTGTTAGTGGGACGGATTGTGAAGGACCTGCCTAGTATAGGCCAACAGGCCTGCTGCAGTGTTCCTAGTTTCTTATGTTCTTATGTACTTTCATCAACTTTTCTCCAAATTTTTACTGTTCTTTATATTTTTAGTTCATTTCATGTAGATTTTGTGGAAAAAATAAAATAGTGACAATTCAATAATTTATTTATATTTCATTATCAAATTGTGTATTATATGAATTGTAATACAGATTAACAATATTTTGTAATTCAGAATAATATAGCAAATTACATATGAAGTCACGTTTTCTCGATATCAGAGACATGTACATATCCACATCATACTGAAAGTGTTCATTATTTAATATCAAGAAAATTATATAATATATCCAAACTCAGTAAACAGTCTGTAGAGTTCACACTGTCCTCCATCAACTGGAGCGTCTATTCCCATGTCACTGATACTTTCTATTTCGCTGCTTCCATTGTTTACGTTACTGTTATTCTGCATCATTTGGAAGGTGTTACTCCTGTCCTCGTTGTTCGTGCCGCTACTTTCCCCATTGTAAAATACTATAGAGTTGACACCCTCGGTGGTGCTTCGCCAGGTGAGAATTTCCTCCTTCAGCTTCGGCAGACGACTGTAGGAGTCGTGGTCCAGAGGGATCCGAGTGAAGGGGTCAGGTGAGCCTATGAGCAGCAAGTTGATCAACGTCGACTCGTCTACTACCATGTTGGAGGGATGCAGCAACACTGGTGAATCCATCACTTTTTGTGTTACACTGTCGACGAACTCATGCGGATATTCCTCTGTTGATTCTTCCAATGGTGTTGGGAAATAGCGGAAAGTGCAAGCAGACTCTGATGACTGTTGGTTCAGGGAAACTAGATATTGGGCGTGATCAAGTAGTAAATATCTAAAAACAGTGTTGGACATATGTTGAATGGATATAACTTTGAAAACTTCATCTAGTTTATCGACGAGTTGAGAGTAGCTGCTGGCCCCCTCGATACACATTTTGGTTCTCAGTCCAACTAAAGACGAGGTTATCCCAACCAGAGAAGATGCAACTGCCTGGGCCAGGCCAGGACACTCGTATGCAGTCATAGTAGGTTTTGTGGTTACCAACACCTTAAATTCACTAAAGATGATAAGGTATGTGTCTACAGTGTATGGAACATTCACACTACCTATGTTGTACAACTCTTGCGTCGTTTCAGCCATTTGATTTAACAACTTCAACAGATGATTAAAGAAGATCACTTCTGGCCCAATCTGTAAATTGTTAACATGATGCAGTACGTTAGCAGCAACATTTTTTAAATGACCGTATACATTAAGGGAAAGCAGAACCTCCATGAGACAGTAATAAAGGCTTGTATTTGGGCTGTGGGAATTCCAGATTGACAACTCCATGTAAGGAGTCGTTTGCACTAATCCTGCAGCTATTTGACTTCCGGAGTTACCGTCTCTAAGGTACAACTCTGGCCACATTTCAATGAAGTGAAGCATTTTGAGACGTAGGTGCACGTTGGGACATAAAGTGGAATCACTGAACATCCTGAGTATCCAAGGTTTCAAGATGCTGCAGATAAGTATTCGTAAATTTAAATATTCTTCTTGATACAAGTATCTTAATTCAAGCGCCAAAATTTCCCAGACAACTCTTTCCCATTGCCCTGTCACCTTGACTGACTTTTTGCCTACACAAGAGGCTAAAGTTAATGCCAAAAAATATGGAAGATGATATCTGCAAACCACAAAAATAGGTTTATCATAAATCCCTTCCTTAGTGTTATTTAACACTAGCAAAAACTGATTAGCTGATATTCTCGTAGGATGTATCCTAGACGCTGCAATGAGAAATGCACGGAGCTTAGCTACGTCGCCATAACATACTACAGCGAGATTCTGTACAGTCTCCATCGAAGAAAAAATGGCTATACGAGACGTGTTCACCTCAAATGCAGCAAAGAATTGTGTGCAGCAAAGAATTGTTGTATGTTCGCCGGTACATCCGGCCCGGGTCTTCTCCAAATGGTGACCCGGCACAGTGTGTGCAGGTTATGTTCTTTGCGTATTTATAGGTCTGCGTTGCAGGTGACTCCATAAGCTGTCTTCCTTCAAAATTCAGGGGTCATGTCAGCGCATGCGAGATACGAACTACTCATACCAAACCCTTCTCATTCATGCACTTGGCCACTATATTTAAACCTACCAACTTATTTATCCAGAAGTTATTCAGACGAGAGCATACGGAGAAAGAAAATAAAACTAATTCCCAGGGTGAGGAATAAGAACGTAAGAATGGAAGAACACTAGTGATATGAGCAAATTACTAGTGATATGAGCCACTGTGTGGCGAAACGTTTCCTCAATAAAGATACCCAAGTGTTGCACATGTGTCTAATTTATAACTTGTCGGTTCTCTGAACCATTCATCTGCTTACTAGTTGTACAAGAATTGTATGCAATGCCGACAATTTGAAATTAAGAACATAAGAAAGGAGGAACACTGCAGCAGGCCTGTTGGCCCATACTAGGCAGGTCCTTCACAATCCGTCCCACTAACAGAATATTTGCTCAACCCAATTTTCAATGCTACCCAAGAAATAAGCTTTGACAATTCTACCCACTCATGCGCGAGTCCCACTCAAATCCAACCCCTCTCACTCATGAATTTATCCAACCTAAATTTGAAACTACCCAAGGTCCTAGCTTCAATAACCCTACTAGGCAGACTGTTCCACTCATCAACTACCCTATTTCCAAACCAATACTTTCCTATATCCTTTCTAAATCTAAACTTATCTAACTTGAATCCATTATTGCGGGTTCTCTCTTGGAGAGATATCCTCAAGACCTTATTTATATCCCCTTTGTTAATACCCATTTTCCACTTGTATACCTCGATCATGTCTCCCCTCATTCTACGTCTTACAAGTGAATGTAATTTTAGGGTCTTCAATCTTTCTTCGTAAGGAAGATTTCTAATGCTATGTATTAATTTAGTCATTCTACGCTGAATGTTTTCTAACGAATTTATGTCCATTCTGTAATATGGAGACCAGAACTGAGCTGCGTAATCTAGGTGAGGCCTTACTAATGATGTATAAAGCTGTAATATAACCTCTGGACTTCTGATGCTAACACTTCTTGGTTTGGAAATAGGGTAGTTGATGAGTGGAACAGTCTGCCTAGTAGGGTTATTGAAGCTAGGACCTTGAGTAGTTTCAAATTTAGGTTGGATAAATTCATGAGTGAGAGGGGTTGGATTTGAGTGGGACTCGCGCATGAGTGGGTAGAATTGTCAAAGCTTATTTCTTGGGTAGCATTGAAAATTGGGTTGAGCAAATATTCTGTTAGTGGGACGGATTGTGAAGGACCTGCCTAGTATGGGCCAACAGGCCTGCTGCAGTGTTCCTCCTTTCTTATGTTCTTATGTTCTTAATCTATTTGCCTTATTACGTACGCTTAGGCATTGCTGTCTTGGTTTAAGGTTGCTGTTTACCATCACCCCCAAGTCCTTCTCGCAATCTGTATGGCTAAGTTCTACGTTATTTAACTTATAAGTGCTTGGGTTATAGACACTCCCGAGCTTCAGAACCTTGCATTTATCTACATTGAACTGCATCTGCCACTTTTCTGACCACGAATTAAGTTTGTCTAAATCTTCCTGAAGTTCTATGACATCTATGTTTGAACATAAGAACATAAGAACATAAGAAAGGAGGAACACTGCAGCAGGCCTGTTGGCCTATACTAGGCAGGTCCTTCACAATCCGTCCCACTAACAGAATATTTGCTCAACCCAATTTTCAATGCTACCCAAGAAATAAGCTTTGACAATTCTACCCACTCATGTGCGAGTCCCACTCAAATCCAACCCCTCTCACTCATGAATTTATCCAACCTAAATTTGAAACTACCCAAGGTCCTAGCTTCAATAACCCTACTAGGCAGACTGTTCCACTCATCAACTACCCTATTTCCAAACCAATACTTTCCTATATCCTTTCTAAATCTAAACTTATCTAACTTGAATCCATTATTGCGGGTTCTCTCTTGGAGAGATATCCTCAAGACCTTATTTATATCCCCTTGTTAATACCCATTTTCCACTTGTATACCTCGATCATGTCTCCCTCATTCTACGTCTTACAAGTGAATGTAATTTTAGGGTCTTCAATCTTTCTTCGTAAGGAAGATTTCTAATGCTATGTATTAATTTAGTCATTCTACGCTGAATGTTTTCTAACGAATTTATGTCCATTCTGTAATATGGAGACCAGAACTGAGCTGCGTAATCTAGGTGAGGCCTTACTAATGATGTATAAAGCTGTAATATAACCTCTGGACTTCTGTTGCTAACACTTCTTGATATAAATCCCAGTAACCTATTTGCCTTATTACGTACGCTTAGGCATTGCTGTCTTGGTTTAAGGTTGCTGCTTACCATCACCCCCAAGTCCTTCTCGCAATCTGTATGGCTAAGTTCTACGTTATTTAACTTATAAGTGCTTGGGTTATGGACACTCCCGAGCTTCAGAACCTTGCATTTATCTACATTGAACTGCATCTGCCACTTTTCTGACCACGAATTAAGTTTGTCTAAATCTTCCTGAAGTTCTATGACATCTAGAAAGGACATAGGCAAGTACTGGTTTTCGAACAGAGTTGTAGATGCGTGGAACAATCTTCCGAGTAGGGTGATAGAGGCTAGGACCTTGGGTGGCTTTAAAAAGAGATTGGACAAATATATGAGTGGGAGGGGCTGGGTTTGATTAGTGTCGTGAGTACAGGAGTAAATTCTTAGGTAGTGGTGGTTTTGATAAGGACCTGCCTTGTATGGGCCAGTAGGCCTTCTGCAGTGTTCCTCCATTCTTATGTTCTTATGTTCTATGTTTGAATCAATTATCCTACCTATCTTCGTGTCGTCGGCGAATTTGCTCATATCACTAGTAATTCCCTCATCAAGGTCATTGATATATATTATAAATAACAATGGGCCTAAGACTGATCCCTGTGGAACACCACTTGTTACAAGTCCCCATTCGGATTTAACCCCATTTATGCACACTCTCTGCTTCCTATTGGTGAGCCATGACTCGATCCATGACAGCACTTTTCCCCCAATGCCATGAGCTGCCACTTTCTTTAATAGTCTCTGGTGCGGTACTCTATCAAAAGCCTTACTAAAGTCTAAATAAGAAAGTGAATCAATTATCCTACCTATCTTCGTGTCGTCTGAATTTGCTCATATCACTAGTAATTCCCTCATCAAGGTCATTGATATATATTATAAATAACAATGGGCCTAAGACTGATCCCTGTGGAACACCACTTGTCACAAGTCCCTTATTCGGATTTAACCCCATTTATGCACACTCCCTGCTATCTGGGTTGGCTGAAGCTAGGACCTTGGGTAGTTTCAAATTTAGGTTGATAAATTCATGAGTGAGAGGGGTTGATTTGAGTGGGACTCGCGCATGAGGGTAGAAGAATTATCAAAGCTATTTCTTGGGTAGCTTTGAAATTGGGTTGGAGCAAACATTCTGTTAGTGGGGATGGATTGTGAAGGACTGCCTAGTATGGGCCAACAGAAATCCCAAACCCCCTTTTCCCCATGAATTTATCCTAAATTTGAAACTCCCCAAAGGCCCCAGTTCCCAAGACCCAAGGCAGACTTTTCCCAATATAAACCCCCCTTTTCCAAACCAATTTTTTCCTATTCCTTTCTAAATTAAACTTTTTAAATTTGAACCATTACGGGTTCTTTTTGGGGGAATATCCTCGCCCCCAATTTATACCCCCCCTTATTTAATACCCCATTTTCCCCTTATATCCCTGATCAGGGGCCCCCACTCCCCCCCAAAAAGTGAATGAAATTTTTTTGGGTCCCAATCTTTCTTCGAAGGAAGATTTCAAAATGCTATGTATTTTTTTAAGTCATTCTACGCTGAATTTTTTCTAACTTTATGCCCCATTCTGTAATATGGGGGCCAGAACTGAGCTGCGAATGGGGGGTGGGGCCTTTAATGATGTATAAAGCTGTAATATAACCTTTTGGACTTCTGTTGCTCCTTCTTGATATAAATCCCAGTAATCTATTTGCCTTATTACGTACGCTTAAGGCTTTTGCTGTCTTGGTTTAAGGTTGCTCCCACCATCCCCCCCAAAGTCCTTCTCCAAATCTGTATGGCTAAGTTCTACGTTTTTTAATTAAAGTGCTTGGGTTATGGACACCCCCGAGTTTGGGAACCTTGCATTTATCTACATTGAACTGCATCTGCCACTTTTCTGACCAAAAAATTGGTTTGTTTTAAAATTTTCCCTGGTTTTTGACATCTATGTTTGAATCTTTTCCCCACCATCTTCGTGTGGGAATTTTTTTTAAAAAAAACCCCCAAAAAATTTTTTTATTAAAAAAAAGGGGGGAAAAAAAAAGGGGGGAAAAAACCCCCCTTTTTTTTTTTAAAAAAAAAAATTTTGGGGGGGGTTTTTTTTTTTTTCCCCAAAAACCCCCTTTTTTCCCCAAAAAAAAACCCAAAAAAGGGGGTTTTTCCCGGGAAAATTTTTTAACAAAGGGAAAAAAAAATTTGGGGGTTTTTTTAAAAAAAAGGGAAGAAATTTTTTTAAAAAAAAAAAAAAAATTTTTTTAAAATTTTTGGGGTTTTTTTTTTTGGGGGGCCCCCCAAAAAAAAAAAAATTTTCCCTTTTTGGAAATTTTTTTTAAAAAAAAAATTTTTTTTGGGAAAAAAAAAGGGGAAAAAAAGGGGGTTTTTTTCCAAAGAGGGGGGAAAATTTTTAATTTTTTTGGGGGGGAATTGGGGGTTTTTGGGGAAAAAATTTTTGGGGGGGGGGTTTTTTGGGGTTTTGGGGGGGAAAAATTTTTTTTTAAATTTTTTTAAAAAAAGGGGGGGGTTTTTTTTTTCCCCCAATTTTGGGTTTTTTTAAATTTTTTAAATTTTTTTTTGGGTTAAAAAAAAATTTTTTTTGGAAAAATTTTTAAAGGGTGGAAAGGGGGCCCCCCCCCCCCCTTCTTTAACCCCCTTTTTTTTTTTTTTTTTAAAAAAAAAGGGGAAAAAGGGGGGGGGGGGGGGGGGGAAAGGTTTATTTGGGGCCCCTTTTTTTAAAAAAAATTGGGGGTGGGGAAAAAAAAGGGGAAAAAAAGGGGGGGGGGGAAAAAGGGGGATAAAATAACTTAATTTTGGGAAACCCCAATTATTAAATTAAAAATTTTTAAATTTTAGAAAGGAAAAAAGATTTTTTAAAAGGGTATTAAATAAATTCCCCTTGGGTTTTTAAGGGTAACCTTTGAAAAGGGTTGGAAAAATTTGATAAGGGGGTTGGGAATTTGAGTTTCCCAAAGGTGGGAAATTGTAAAAGCTTTTTTTGGGAAATTTTAAAATTGGGTTGAAAAAATTTCGGAATGGGAAGGACCTCCCTGGTATCCCCCAAATGCTAAGTTTTTCCTCCTTTTTTTAGCATGTTCTTTCTTATTTTTATGAGAAATAACGGTTTAAATTGGATAAATTTAGATTTAGAAAGGACATGGGGGAAGTACTGGTTTTGGGAACAGAGTTGTGATGCGGGGAAAACAATCTTCCAGTCCCTGTGATAGAGGCTAGGCCCTTTTGGGTGGTTTTAAAAAAGAGATTGGACAAAATATATGGGGGGGCCCGGGTTTGATTTGTGTGTGGGGTACGGGAATAAATTTTTGGGTAGTGGGGGTTTTTGATAAGGACCTCCCTTGAAGGGCCAGTAGGCCTTCTGCAGTGTTCCTCCATTCTTATGTTCTTATGGTAAAAAAAATTTTATCAAAGCTTATTTCTTGGGTACCCATTGAAAATTAGGTTGAACAAATATTCTGTTAGTGGGATGGAATGTGAAGGACCCACCAAATGGGCCAACAGGCCTGCTGCATTTTCCTCCTTTCTTATGTTCTTATGTTCTATTAAACCTTTACCAGCAGCAAGGGGGAAAATTGAGAGTACCCAAAGGTTTGATAGGGGAGCGGGGAAAACAAGAGGTTTCGAGTCCTTTTGGAGTCCTCAGGTCAAGAAGGGAACCTGGGCAGTGGGCCGGACAGCAGGGGAAAATTGAAATCAAAAAAAAGGAAAGAGGGGGTAACGCCCGAAAAAAAAGAAAGAGACTGCTGGGGGAAACTTCGAACTCCTTTTCTGTGCTACCGGGACGAATGTGAGTCGACTAGGGGAAAACGCCAGGGCAAACGGTACCAAGGAAGGTAAAAATTGTTGTTGTTGGGGAAACCAAGTTAGATATATGGATGGGGCCCTTTCTGCTTGAAAGATGGGATGGAGACAGGGGTTTCCCTTTCCTGGGGCGGGGAGGGAAGACATTTTAGCCAGCTTAAAATCAGCATGGTAATGGGATCAACCCTATTATCTGCCTCAGTGCTGGACAATGATGTAGCCAAGCGTAGAAGTGGGGATTTAGTTAGTAGGTATAAGGCAGCAATAAATCATTAGGAAGAAGGGGGGACCCCTGTTATATGTGGCTTTTTGCCAAGGGGGTGTTGGAAATGAATGGCTGTCCAGAGGGGTTGGTATAAATTGCTGGCTGGACAAACACTGTAAGGATAATGCAGTCCCATTCTTAAACCAACTGGGACCATTTTGGGGGCCGAAATAACATGTATGCCAGGGAGGGGTTCACTTACCCGGGGAAAAGGTGTAGGATTTCTCGCTAGCTCAGTTGAGGATGTTGTTAGGGCTTTAAACCAAGGTTAGTTAGAGGGGATGGGTTTTTGGGAAAGGTAAATAATGAGGGCCAAAATATTGATATCATAAAACTTAGCAAAAAAATAATCAGTGACACAGGGTAAAAGATAGTAACAGAAATTGTGTAAAACAAAAGTGAAAAAGGTTTTTAAAGAATACATATCAATGTATTTTATACAACTGTCGAAGCCCCAGAAATAAAAATTAAAAATTTTTTAAATGTGGGGGGTTTTGATGTCAAAAACTAAAAAATTGGTAAATTCCCAAATATGTTAAGTGGAAAAAATGCAACTAATATGACTTTTTATTGGGGAAAACTTTCCCCTCCCAGGAGCTTTTGCCGTTACAAGCGATAATGGACATATGGGTTTTATATTCTTCAAAGTGGGGAAAATTAGTGGTGGTAGAGTAGGTATTAGTAAGTATAGAATAAAAAAGGGTGAACAATCAACATGCACATGAGTAAAAGGGATAAAAAAAATACGGGATATAACAATATTAGACAAAATTTCTGCTGGGGTTAAAAAAACGAACCGTAGGAGTTTCCCCAATCTCATGTGCTTTTTAATTTGCAGGGGGAATAGGGATGGTGGGGTTTACTGTTTTCAGGGGATTCTTGTAAACTTCAGAGATGGTGAAGCTCCTTTTTTTTTTTTTTTTAAAACAGAGATAATGCTATTAAGGCATTTGCGTCACGGGAAATTGTTTCTTTATTACTAGTCGGGCTTTAATTTCAAGAGGGATTTTGGGGAATTTTTTTTTAGCGGGGGTTGTTCTTTTTATCTTTTCCCATCATTAATGTTCAAAGAACATAAAAAAGGGGAGGAACACTGCAGCAGGCCTGTTGGCCCATACTAGGCAGGTCCTTCACAATCCATCCCACTAACAGAATATTTGCTCAACCCAATTTTAAAAAGCTACCCAAGAAATAAGCTTGGAATTCCCCACTCAGGGCGAGTCCCCTCAACCTTCCCTCATGTATCCAACCAAATTGAACCCCAAGTGTCCTGCCCCAGAGACCGCCACCATCAACCACTTTTCAAAAATATTTTCCCCATATCCTTTCTAAACCCTAAACTTTCCCGAATCCAATAGGTTCCCTTGGAGATACCAAGCCCTTTATTTATATCCCTTTAACCATTTTCCACTTGTATCCCGATCATGTTCATTCTCGTCTTCAAGTGAATGAATTTTAGGTCTTCTTTTCTTCGAAAGATTTCTAATGCATGTATTAATTTAGTCATTCTACGCTGAATTTCAACGAATTTATGTCCATTCTGTAATATGGAGACAGAACTGAGCTGGCATCTGGGTGGCTACTAATGATGAGGTAATAAACCCTGGATTTCTGTTGCTAACACTTCTTGATATAAATCCCAGTAACATTTGCCTTATTACGTACGTTAGGCATGCTGACTTGGTTTAGGTTGCTTCCATCACCCAGCCTCTCGCAATCTGTAGGCTAAGTTCTACGTTTTTCTATGTGCTGGATGGACACTAAAAGCCAGAACCTGCATTTTATTATTGAACTGCATCTGCCATTTTCTGACCACGAATTAAGTTTGTCTATATTCTTCCGAAGTTCATGACGTCTATGTTTGAATCAATTATCCTCCTATCTTCGTGTCTCGGCGAATTTGCTCATATCACTAGTAATTCCTCATCAAGGTCTTGATATATATTATAATAACAATGGGCCTAGGGCGATTCTGGAACACCCTGTTACAAGTCCCCATTCGGGTTTTACCCATTTATGCACACTCTCTGCTTCCTATTGGGAGCATGACTCGATCCATGACAGCACTTTTCCCCAATGCCATGAGCTGCCACTTCTTTAACAGTCTTGGTGCGGGACCTATCAAAAGCCTACTAAAGTCTAAATAACAATATCGAATTCTTTATCGTGATCAACACCTCAAAAGCTTTACTGAAGAAGGTTAATAAATTAGATAGGCAGGAACGGCCCTCGTGAATCCATCTGGTATCATTAATCAAATTATGGTTTTAAGGTTTTTATCATATAATTTCTTTTTCCACAAGGGTCAGGTTTTTGGGGGGTTTGCTAGGAGTTTTTTGGTTTTCCTCTTCCCTTCAAACCCCGTTTAAAGAAAATTTGTTAGATATTTTTTAAAGTTCCATTTTTTATTCCTTGAACCCTTAAAAAACTCATAGACCCGGCTTTATTTTTTTTTCGTTTGCCCGCTGTTTATAATCATTTCCTGTGACTGTGATATTACATAATTTTTTTTCTGGGCCCAAAAATTAATTCTGGGAATTTTTAATTTTCCTGTGTGAAAACCGAGAGAAAATAATTATTAAAAATAGAGACATATCATTCTCCTTTCAGTAAATCCCAAATTTTTTTAAGGGGGGCCATCATCCCTAACTTTTGTTCTATAAACCTGGAAAAAAAAAAAAAAAAAAAAAAAGATACTATATGAATTATGTAGTGGTCTGGGTGTTACAGAACATTCTTATTGTCATTCCAGATCAATGAGAAATTGTTCTATTGTGAACCCTTCCAACAGAAGTTCAAATATCTCTGCATTTTGGTGGAAAGTGACTCAGATCCAGAACCAGATGACCTGTTGCCATCTCCAGTGCAGTACCAACGTGCAGAAAGGCCTGATGACAGTGTGAGGTTTGACCAAAATGATAGGTTTGATAAAATGCTAGGTCACTGGCCAGTGCAAGGCAGAATATTTACATGCAATTATTGCAGCAAAACAAAATATCATGTCACATCCTCATTTTTGTGTGCCGTATGCAAGGTAAATCTATGCATCAAGAAGGAAAGAAATTGCTTCATAGCCTTTCATTGTAGCAATTAGTGATCAAGAATGATTGTTTTTCTCAGGAAATTCAGGAATATGGGACTTGAAAGTTTTATCCCTTTGCAATGTGTCCATGTTGTCTTTTGGTTCACTTTTATATTTTTTATACCTACAAAATGTTTGAAACAAGTTCCATTTGTGTTTTTGATATTGTATATTAGTATAATAAAATAGAAAATACTTATTTGGTGTTTTATTAACAATTGCAAATTTGCAACATTCAGAATTTGACACCCTTTAACAGTCGGGGACCGTCTGTAGACGGTCCTTGAATATTGGCAATTGCGTGAAAAGTTTTTTTTAGAATTTCAATTATATGGGCTCATTATCCTTACATTGAGTTACTCTATCCACTCATATGAAACACATTTCGAAATTATCATTTTCCAGGAGTGCCCTGTAAAGGGTTTAAAGTAGTGTGATAGTTAAAAACATTGTGTGACTTAAAGTACCTGCAGTGTACCATTCTTGAGTTCTAGGTGGGATAGCGTTGAAGAAGTTTTTTGGCAATAGGTTCAGCTATGTAGATCTGTCTGTGACTCGATAAAGCCACTGCGTGGGCGAAACGTTGTAAATAAAGGATCACATTATACTGCTTATGTGTCTATTTTTCCATTGTGTCGGTATTTTATACCATTTATTTCCATCTTGTCAAACACTGCAGTAGAAATGGATCCTTCACACAGAGAATACCTGGACCTTCTTCTCTCATTTTCCAGGTAGATCTGTCTGTGACAAGAATGTTCGCTATTGCACAAGAATGTTTGGCTATTGCACAAGAATGTTAGTGATCTGTTCTTGGAGAAGTGATCTGTTCTTAGCTCAGAGGTGATCTGTTCTTAGCTCAGAGAGGACGTGTCTAGGGTTCTCTGTGGACTGAACCACTTTTGCTCTGTGAAGTGAACCAAGATAACATAAGAAGCCATCTCGATAGGCATAATTTGATTAATGATACTCAACATGGATTCACCAGGGGCCGTTCCTGCCTAACTAATTTATTAACTTTTTTCAGTAAGGCTTTTGAGGCAGTTGATCATGATAAAGAATTCGATATTGTTTATTTGGATTTTAGTAAGGCTTTTGATAGAGTACCACATCAGAGACTGTTAAAGAAAGTGGCTGCTCACGGCATTGGAGGAAAAGTGTTTTCATGGATCGAGTCATGGCTCACCAATAGGAAGCAGAGGGTGTGCATTAATGGGGTTAAATCTGAGTGGGGATCTGTAACAAGTGGCGTTCCACAGGGATCGGTTTTGGGCCCGTTGTTGTTTATAATATATATAAATGACCTTGACAAGGAATTACTAGTGATATGAGCAAATTCGCTGATGACACGAAGATAGGTAGGATAATCGATTCAGACGTAGATGTCACGGAACTTCAGGAGGATTTAGACAAACTCAATTCCTGGTCAGAAAAGTGGCAGATGCAGTTCAATATAGATAAATGCAAGGTTCTGAAGCTCGGGGGTGTCCATAACCCAAGCACTTATAAGTTAAATAACGTAGAACTTAGCCATACAGATTGCGAGAAGGACTTGGGGTGATGGTAAGCAGCAACCTTAAACCAAGACAGCAATGCCTAAGCGTACGTAATAAGGCAAATAGATTACTGGGATTTATATCAAGAAGTGTTAGCAACAGAAGTACAGAGGTTATATTACAGCTTTATACATCATTAGTAAGGCCTCACCTAGATTACGCAGCTCAGTTCTGGTCTCCATATTACAGAATGGACATAAATTGTTAGAAAACATTCAGCGTAGAATGACTAAATTAATACATAGCATTAGAAATCTTCCTTACGAAGAAAGATTGAAGACCCTTAAATTACATTCACTTGTAAGACGTAGAATGAGGGGAGACATGATCGAGGTATACAAGTGGAAAATGGGTATTAACAAAGGGGATATAAATAAGGTCTTGAGGGTATCTCTCCAAGAGAGAACCCGCAATAATGGATTCAAGTTAGATAAGTTTAGATTTAGAAAGGATATAGGAAAGTATTGGTTTGGAAATAGGGTAGTTGATGAGTGGAACAGTCTGCCTAGTAGGGTTATTGAAGCAAGGACCTTGGGTAGTTTTAAATTTAGGTTGGATAAATTCATGAGTGAAAGGGGTTGGATTTGAGTGGGAATTGCACATGACCTGTTCTTAGCTCAGTGGTGACCTGTTCTTAGCTCAGTGAAGACGTGTCTAGTGTACTCCCTGTGGACTGAATCAAGATGCCCCCTATTGAGCAACTTTACCAGCAGCTTAAGGAGGAATTGAGGGTAGCGAAGCTTGAGATACGGCGATTGACGGAGGAAAACAAGAGGATTCGTAGTAGTCCTCCTGTTGTGAGTCCTCAGGTCAAGAAGGTAACCTGGGCAGTGGCCGGACAGCATGGGACGAAGTTGAAGATCAAGAAGACGAATGGAGAGGTAGTAACGACGAAGAAGAAAGAGACTGCTGTGGAAACTTCGAACTCCTTTTCTGTGCTTCCAGACGAATGTGAGTCGACTACTGGGAACGTCACGACGAACTGTACCAGGAAGGTAAAACATTGTTGTTGTTGGGGATAGCCAAGCTAGATATATGGATAGGGCCTTCTGCTTGAAAGATAGGAGTAGGAGACAGAGGGTTTGCTTTCCTGGGGCTGGATGGAAGACATTGTTAGCCGACTTGACAACATCATGCATGGTAATGGGATCAATCCTATTATCTGCCTCAGTGCTGGAGGCAATGATGTATC